>WNGS01038768.1:23455-39044 GCA_020271785.1 Procambarus virginalis
CCCAATTTTTGATGGCATCATCAGCTAATCTGTTTTCAATGATTGCATATTTAATCCCATTTAACAGTACCATTTTATGATGCATGAATTACGGTTCCCAAATTTCATACCGTAATTCATGCGCCTGGCAACTGAACTGAATTCTAGCCACTTTCTATTTATGGAGCAATCATAACAAGATCTTGAAAATTTCACAAATTCCTAATCTTGCTCCAATAATAGGCTAACCTGTTTCCGAACCAACATTCGCACATACATAAATACTTACATACATAAATACTTACATAGTTAAATACATACATACATACATACATACATACATACATACATACATACATACATACATACATACATACATGAATTCTCAGGGGAACTGACAGGGTGGACAAAGACAAACTCTTCAGCACGGGTGGAACACGAACATGGGGACACAGGTGAAAATTTAGTACCCAGATGAGCCACAGAGACGTTAGAAAGAATTTTTTCAGTGTCAGAGTAGTTAATAAATGGAATGCACTAGGAAGTGATGTGGTGGAGGCTGACTCCATACACAGTTTCAAATGTAGATATGATAGAGCCCAGTAGGCTCAGGAATCTGTTCACCAGTTGATTGACAGTTGAGAGGCGGGACCAAAGAGCCAAAGCTCAACCCCCGCAAGCACAATTAGGTAAGTACATACATTCATACATACATACATACATACATACATACATACATACATACATACATACATACATACATACATACATACATACATACATACATACATACATTCATTCATTCATAAATACATACATTGTATGGGACTACCAGTGTTCATGCAACATTTGCAGAAATGCTTAGAAAGAGTTCAGAAGCAATGTCCACAGTGAAAGAAGTAGCCATGAAAGCAGCTACTTAACAGGAAGCAGCAATGTGCAATAGTCAGCTGCTGGAGATCCGGGATAGCAGTGGGCATTAAAGAACAGGAATGCTACAGTTAGACAGAACGGAAAGATAAGGACAGGGTACTTATTTCACTGCAACCCCACAGGGTGGCAGTGAGAGACTCTAAAGGGGTAACAAATGGAAGGGGCTGTACACAACACATAGGTTTTCAAGCTTGGCCGTTACAACAAGGACAGAGATCGACTGGTAAAGATAGTGTTTACAAACGAGACCACAAAGGAGGAAATTCTAGTAAGGAAAAGCCAACTGTTAAATGTGAGAGGATACAAGAAAGTATTCTTTCAGAGGGACATGATGAGGGAAGAGAGAGAGCAATGGCAGCAGTTGCAAGGAAGAAGCGCAGGGAGAGAGGAGAGAACCAGGAAACCACAACTCCCAGCAGAACAGACCCAGAGAGGAGTGCTGAACTCCCAACCAGCACCACAGTAAACCCAGTGGAGAGGACATCACCCCCCCCCCCCCCCATCCTCCTCTCCATAGAAACCCTCTTACCTTAAGCAAAAGAATAATCCATGGTTTAATAACGCATACATGGAAGCAAAGGAACAGAACAGAAAGACGTTAATTCAGACAATATGACAATATGAAAATGATATAGCAAATAAAGCCAAAACCGAACCAAAACCGCTCCACAGCCACATCAGAAGGAAAGCAACAGGGAAATAAAATGATGAAACTTAAAATGGGTGAGGACAGGTACACAGAGAAAAATAAAGAGGTATGTGAAGAATTCAACAAGAGATTCCAGGAGGTCTTCACAATAGAACAAGATGAAGTCCCTTAGCTAGGAGAGGTAGCAGTAAACCAGGCGGCCTTGGAAGGGTTCAAAATGACATGATATGAGGTTAAGAGGCATCTGTTGGATCCGGACGTGGGAATGCCTTTTGTTCTGGACGGAATCTCACCATGGGTATTGAAAGAGTGCAGAAGTACTTTACTTGCCACTCTCTATGGTGTATAGTAGGTCACTGGAGATGGGAGTCTTACCATATTATATATATATATATATATATATATATATATATATATATATATATATATATATATATATATATATGCAAACAAGCCTGAATGGTCCCCAGGACTAGATACAACTGAAAACTCACACCCCAGATGTGACTCGAACCCATACTCCCAGGAGCAACGCAACTGGTATGTACAGGGATGCCTTAAACCACTTGACCATCACGACCGGACATAAGGAAGTGATAGCCTGAGCTATATGAACCACTTCCCCGCCGGCACCTGGATGGTTATCTTGGGCATAGCATTTTATCAAATCACCTCATTTTTTGGGGCAACACGTGAGGAACACAAATGCAAACAAGCCTGAATGGTCCCCAGGACTAGATACAACTGAAAACTCACACCCCAGAAGTGACTCGAACCCATACTCCCAGGAGCAACGCAACTGGTATGTACAGGGATGCCTTAAACCACTTGACCATCACGACCGGACATAAGGAAGTGATAGCCTGAGCTATATGAACCACTTCCCCGCCGGCACCTGGATGGTTATCTTGGGCATAGCATTTTATCAAATCACCTCATTTTTTGGGGCAACACGTGAGGAACACAAATGCAAACAAGCCTGAATGGTCCCCAGGACTAGATACAACTGAAAACTCACACCCCAGAAGTGACTCGAACCCATACTCCCAGGAGCAACGCAACTGGTATGTACAGGGATGCCTTAAACCACTTGACCATCACGACCGGACATAAGGAAGTGATAGCCGAGCTATATGAACCACTTCCCCGCCGGCACTGGATGGTTATCTTGGGCATAGCATTTTATCAAATCACCTCATTTTTTGGGGCAACACGTGAGGAACACAAATGCAAACAAGCCTGAATGGTCCCCAGGACTAGATACAACTGAAAACTCACACCCCAGAAGTGACTCGAACCCATACTCCCAGGAGCAACGCAACTGGTATGTACAGGGATGCCTTAAACCACTTGACCATCACGACCGGACATAAGGAAGTGATAGCCTGAGCTATATGAACCACTTCCCCGCCGGCACCTGGATGGTTATCTTGGGCATAGCATTTTATCAAATCACCTCATTTTTTGGGGCAACACGTGAGGAACACAAATGCAAACAAGCCTGAATGGTCCCCAGGACTAGATACAACTGAAAACTCACACCCCAGAAGTGACTCGAACCCATACTCCCAGGAGCAACGCAACTGGTATGTACAGGGATGCCTTAAACCACTTGACCATCACGACCGGACATAAGGAAGTGATAGCCTGAGCTATATGAACCACTTCCCCGCCGGCACCTGGATGGTATCTTGGGCATAGCATTTTATCAAATCACCTCATTTTTTGGGGCAACACGTGAGGAACACAAATGCAAACAAGCCTGAATGGTCCCCAGGACTAGATACAACTGAAAACTCACACCCCAGAAGTGACTCGAACCCATACTCCCAGGAGCAACGCAACTGGTATGTACAGGGATGCCTTAAACCACTTGACCATCACGACCGGACATAAGGAAGTGATAGCCTGAGCTATATGAACCACTTCCCCGCCGGCACCTGGATGGTTATCTTGGGCATAGCATTTTATCAAATCACCTCATTTTTTGGGGCAACACGTGAGGAACACAAATGCAAACAAGCCTGAATGGTCCCCAGGACTAGATACAACTGAAAACTCACACCCCAGAAGTGACTCGAACCCATACTCCCAGGAGCAACGCAACTGGTATGTACAGGGATGCCTTAAACCACTTGACCATCACGACCGGACATAAGGAAGTGATAGCCTGAGCTATATGAACCACTTCCCCGCCGGCACCTGGATGGTTATCTTGGGCATAGCATTTTATCAAATGCTATATATATATATATATATATATATATATATATATATATATATATATATATATATATATATATATATATATATATATATGCAAAGCAAAGCACCAGAGGTCTCACACTATCTCATTGCCTGGGAGAGGAATGGAGTTCTGGTTGGTTAAATACACCAGAATTCCTACTTCTCTTTATGGCTTTGAAGTATAGGGTAGTTGATACAGCGTGCAACTGCCACCTCGTTGGCCAGTGTTCGAGTCCCCTGGTCGGTGGAGTGTCTAAAAAGTTGTAAACTTCAGCTAGTGGTAATTGGCTAGTCTGTGCATTAAGCATTTGGCACTGAGTCTCCCACATAACAGGGATCGATGCAAAGCACCAGAGGTCTCACACTATCTCATTGCCTGGGAAAGGAATGGAGTTCTGGTTGGTTAAATACACCAGAATTCCTACCTCTCTTTATGGTTTTGAAGTATTGGGTAGTGGATACAGCGTGCAACTGCCACCTCGTTGGCCAGTGTTCGAGTCCCCTGGTGGGTGGAGTGTCTAAAAAGTTATAACTTCAGCTAGTGGTAATAGGCTAGTCTCTGCATTAAATAAATATATATATATATATATATATATATATATATATATATATATATATATATATATATGCAAACAAGCCTGAATGGTCCCCAGGACTAGATACAACTGAAAACTCACACCCCAGAAGTGACTCGAACCCATACTCCCAGGAGCAAAGCAACTGGTAACTACAGGGCGCCTTAATCCGCTTGACCATCACGACCGGACATAAGGAAGTGATAGCCAGAGCTATATGAACCACTTCCCCGCCGGCACCTGGATGGTTATCTTGGGCATAGCATTTTATCAAATCACCTCATTTTTTGGGCAACACGTGAGGAACACAAATGCAAACAAGCCTGAATGGTCCCCAGGACTAGATACAACTGAAAACTCACACCCCAGAAGTGACTCGAACCCATACTCCCAGGAGCAAAGCAACTGGTAACTACAGGGCGCCTTAATCCGCTTGACCATCACGACCGGACATAAGGAAGTGATAGCCTGAGCTATAAATGAGGTGATTTGATAAAATGCTATGCCCAAGATAACCATCCAGGTGCCGGCGGGGAAGTGGTTCATATAGCTCAGGCTATCACTTCCTTATGTCCGGTCGTGATGGTCAAGCGGATTAAGGCGCCCTGTAGTTACCAGTTGCTTTGCTCCTGGGAGTATGGGTTCGAGTCACTTCTGGGGTGTGAGTTTTCAGTTGTATCTAGTCCTGGGGACCATTCAGGCTTGTTTGCATTTGTGTTCCTCACGTGTTGCCCCAAAAAATGAGGTGATTTGATAAAATGCTATGCCCAAGATAACCATCCAGGTGCCGGCGGGGAAGTGGTTCATATAGCTCAGGCTATCACTTCCTTATGTCCGGTCGTGATGGTCAAGCGGATTAAGGCGCCCTGTAGTTACCAGTTGCTTTGCTCCTGGGAGTATGGGTTCGAGTCACTTCTGGGGTGTGAGTTTTCAGATATATATATATATATATATATATATATATATATATATATATATATATATATAT
The DNA here is from genome assembly GCA_020271785.1 of Procambarus virginalis. Taxonomy (NCBI): domain Eukaryota; kingdom Metazoa; phylum Arthropoda; class Malacostraca; order Decapoda; family Cambaridae; genus Procambarus; species Procambarus virginalis. Next base: position 28,827 of record WNGS01038768.1, read on the forward strand.
ATATATATATATATATATATATATATATATATATATATATATATATATATGGAAGACGGCTAATGTAGTTCCAATATACAAAAAGGGAAAAAGGGTGATGGGGAAGAGGCACTGAACTACAGGCCAGTGTCCTTAACTTGTATACCATGCAAGGTGAGGAGAAGATCGTGAGAAAAAAACAAGTAGCACATCTGGAGAGAAGAGACCTCGTGACACACCACGAACATGGGTTCAGGGATGGTATATCTTGCCTCACTGGTTTAATAGAATTCTATGATCAGGTGACAAAGATTAAGCAAGAATGAGAAATGTGGGAAGACTGCATTTTCGTGGACTGTTGGAAAGCTTTTGACACAGAACCCATAAGAGGATGGTGCATAAGCTGGAGAAACAGGGAAGAGTAACTGGTAGAGTAGGGTAGGGTGCTCCAGGAAATACAGGAGTACCAAAGTCATAGGAAACAGAGAGTTGCTGTGAGGAGTGAGATTTCAGATTAGCGTGGTCACCAGGGAAGTCCCACAAAGTTCTAATATATGTAAATGATCTTCCAGAGGGATATAGACTTATTCCTCTCAATGTTTGGTGAAGATGCCAAAATTATGAGAAGGATTTAGACAGAGGAGGACAACATGAGGCTTCAAGAAGACCTTGCCAAACTGAAGGAATGGTCCAACAAATGGTTGTTAGAGTTTAAACCGAGCAAATGTTTGCCTGAAACGCTATGCGTGCTAGTGGCTTTACAAGAATGTAAAATCAGCATCATTTCTATGTACTTAACCCCCAATGTACTTTCTTGTATATAAAAATAATAATAATAATAATATTAAAATAATAATAATAATAATGTAATGTAATGAAGACAGGTATAGGGAACAGGAGGCCAGATACAAGGTACAATTTGGGAAATGATTTTCTCTAGAATCTGAGAGAGAAAGACCTGGGGGTTGATACCAGGCCAGACATATTCCCTGATGCTCACATCCAGAGGATAACATTAGCGGCATCTGCCAGGTTGGCCAACATAAGAACAGCCTTTAGAAACTTGTGTAAGGAATCATTCGGAACCTTGTATACCACGTAAGTCAGACCAATCCTGGAGTATATAGCTCCAGCTTGGAGTCTATATCTCGTCAAGTGTAAGACTGTATTCGAGAATGTTCAGCCGTTTGCTACCATTCTAGTACCTGAACTGAGGGGCATGATCAATGAGGAGAGACTACGGATAGGGTAGGGTAGGGTAGGGTTGATAGGGTAGACAAAGACAGTTTATGTAACACAGAGGTTACATGCACTAGGGGATGTGGGAAATTTTTACCCACCATATCTAACAATCATCTAAGAAATGTATTATTTCTAAATCATATCTATATCATATCAAATCGTATCAAAATCATATCAGAATCACTATAGATTCATTATACAACTAGATCCTAGATGACAATGCCACTTGGAACCCGTACGCCATAGGGCCCTATTGATGCCTACGTGACTTAGTGCATGATCTCTCATGGATCCAGAAGCTTCTAGAAGGATTTGTTAATTAAAAAAATTATTGGAACATTGATTCAATATCCGATAGGGATTATAAATCGAATCCTTAATAAGAATCAATAGTGCTAACAAGTACTTCTTATAATCTTTATATCCTATATCTAATTTTATTATAATCACATTTTATCTCAATCATAAGTCTAGACTGTAAAAATAATCAATCAATATTCATAGAAGACTACCGTGCTCTGGGAGCATGGTAGGGGCATCTGTGAGGAAAAGCGCCCACGAGAGCCACACGCCACGACGCGTTTGTTGACAACTGTGAACACGTGTGACAGATCCTTAGCGAACATTACCAGCTCAACGACACCTTATCTAATATCATTATCACCAGTGAACACTCTCTAGAACTGGGGGAGTACCCGGACAATATCTACAAGGAAAATCCTAGAACATTTATATAAAATAAGAGTGTATAGTGGAGCACACAGTGACACGGTCTCCACCACTTCATTCCTAATCTTCATCAACTATCATTCTTCTGCAACTGCAGGGACAATCACGTAGCAATGCTACCAGATCATCATACAGCAACGCTGTTAGATATAAAATGTGTGCCTAAACTCGTGACAAGAGAGTAATCAGTCTGGCAACTGTCAGACAAGGCACCCGGCTGGCAGAGAAGTATATTAAAGGTTATGTTGGTATATGGTTGGCCAATTGTATGCTTGTGTGACTAATATACCCTATAAATCTGTCTGTCGGTTATAAAGCGAGGTACCACCTCATATCTCAGTAAGTTTATTAATATCGTAGTACAGCTGTGAATCTTATCCAAGTACTAGATCTCACGAGTGTCCATTGTGTCAGAAAAGATTCAGCCGCAATAAATAAACAAGACCTCATAAGTGTTCATAGTGTTGGAAGAGATTCAGTCAGGCTGACTACTTTTAAATTGAATATAAGTATATTGCATATATACTTGAATATATAAATAAGTTAACAATTGCTTGCTTAGTTATTTTTTAAGTAATCATGTAAGTTCATTTAATTGAATATAATATTAGTACTTAGTAACAGTACTTAGACCATATTTAGGTCATTTATCATACTTTAACAATTTACAATTTAAGTTGTTTATAGTATAAGTGTATTGGCTGTTAATAGCTATGGAGCTAGGCTAGACTATGTATGTTTAAATCTCTGATTTAAACAGAGCCAGTGTTCAGTCATTGAGCTGAATTTATTAAATCTTATCCTTGTATAAAATGCAAGCTGATGTGAGATACCTGTTGGCAGGTGGACGGTAGATCTTCAATAAACCTATCAACTAAATCATTCACCCCACCTGCCCCTTACAGCCCACAGTCTGTCATTAGGAAAAGAGGAGCTAGGATTTACAACCCTAGCTAGCTAGAGGGGGCGGTCCAGTTAGGTAGAAAAGTTGTTCAATGTCAACCAATATTATTTGACTAGTTGTATATGAAAAGTGCTGAAATTGTCCCAAGTTTCAGTACTGCAGCGTAAATAGAAAAAGATTTTTTTTTTTTTTTTTTCAACGTTTTTTACACATTTTCAAGTCTACACTTCTTCACACACGTTTCAGATATAATTATTCTGTGACACTTTTCTGACACATTAGCATATAATAAATGATTGTGTGATTTAGGATTTCCAAAACATCTTTAGTTTTCCTAATACAAATGTTCAAAGTTCCACCCAAAAAATTATGCAAAAATGGCATGTTTATTGCTATTATAAAATCAATAAATGAACTTAGAGAAAAGTGAAATCTTGCACATGTAGAGACATGCCCTCCACATATACTGTGTAAGTTTCATGTAAATTGAATAAAAAATTATTCAGTTTTGTAAACATTTGTGTCAATTGAAAAAAAAACAGAAATTAATGAAGTCTAAGGTTCTAAAATCTGTGGCTGAGGTTGACATCAACCAATTTTCTCCAAAATTGGCATCCTTACAGATAGGTATACGTACAGTAAGGTGTGTAAGTTTGATGCAAATCGTCCGAAAAAAAATTTGAAAAAAAAAAAATTGAAAAAAAAAAAAAAAAACTTTTTTTTTTTTTTCTTAAAATTTTTTCCAATTAAACTAATTATAATATTTGTTTAATATATGCTATTGTGATAGCAAAGAGTCATAGCTATGATTTCAGTTGACACTTTTGATTCATAATCGATTTTGACCATTTTGGCATAATTTTCACAACTACTTCATTATTTTTTTTCTCCCTTCCTATTTATGCTACGATGCTGAAACTTGGACCAGATGAAACACTTTTCATATAGAACTTGTCAAAAAAGTTTGATTGAAATCGAACGAGTTTTCATTTTTGCATTTTTGGAGCCAAACTGGATTGGACCGCCCCCTTTAGTTGAATTAATTTGCAGACAGTAATATTTAATTTTGTTCAGGACAAGTCTTTGGTAGTCTCCTCTTGTATCAATCCCAGCAGGTTTTTTCCACATTATTGGTCCTTCGAACCTAGATATTTATGGTCCTTTGTTTACCAAATATTATTCCAGCAAATAAATAAGAAACTTCTTGATTTTGCATTGGAGTAATTTTTACATATTCTAGCCTAACCTAGCTAACAGCCAATAATATTTATCATAGCTATATATATAAGTAAACAAATTGTTTGCAGTGTCTAAAGCCACTATATCCATTAACTGCTAAGCAGTCATAGCATATTAATACTGTTCTGTGTTAAGAAACCACAGTACTTAATCTATCAGTGTCACAGACACAACTGCATCTTAATCATAAATACAGCACTATTATCTACCTCACTTGTGGTAACATTATATACATATTTAAGTGTATTATCTAGCATTATCTCTAATCAACTGATTTTCAGAGCTGCTTATTACATAATATTCTTTAAAAAAGAGTTTTTATCACTGTAAGAGCATTTCATTACAAATTATCCATAATCAACTGTATCAAACCCTATTACAGGTAAAACCAGTAGGCATTCTACTGTATTTATCAAACAAGTATTAGGGTAACAGATCTTGTAATAACTTTGCAAAAATAGTGCCATTTACTATTTTTAAAAAATTATTACAGGATTTACCAACTTGGCGTGTTCGTGCATTCGGATCACAAACCAAATTATTACAGTACTTTTGATAATTTAACACCTGCTACAACCAGATTCCAGGGAGGAAATGAAGGACGATCTTTGGAATCATTACCTAAGTAGACAGGAAAGCTCATTTATCAAAATACATTAACATTATACATATTTATTAGAAAAGAGAAATATCTCAGAATCTCTGAAACTCGAAAAAAAAATCAAAATGGCTGACAGTGTTCCACCAGCAGCTGAAACAGGAAATAGGTGGACACTTATTGGTCTACAAAATCACCTAACTCAACTGATTGACAAATGTCAAAAGTTGGCTAAACAACCATCTCCTGATTTAATAATTCTGAATACCAGAGTAAAAGCAGCTGTTGATAAGTATGAACAAATCAAACGCCATGCAGAGATTTATCTAACAGAAATGGCTACTGCAGATTTAGCCTGAAGGGAACTTCAGGAAATCATTGCTGAAATGACAATGTATGAAAATAAAATCCAAGATCAACTTGATCCTTTAATCAAACAAATATCTCAAGTAGGAACCCAATCCAATGTGAGCTCATCCACTCAACAGAGCAATGCAACTATCACACATATAGCAGCAGAGCTCCCAAAGGTACATTTACCATATTTTGAGGGTAAGGATGAAGACGATTGGGATACCTTCTGGAGAGCCTTTGATTCTATAATCAACTCCAAAGCTTCTCTCAAAAAGGCGACAAAGTTTCAGTATTTGCAAGGCCAGTTACGGGGAGAGGCAAGGTAGGTCATTGCTAATTTGTCACTAACAGATGATGATTACGACCATGCCTTACAGTTGTTACAAGATAACTACAGTGATAAGGAGAGTGCAATTGCCCGTCTCTCATACAAATTATTGGATTTACCCTCTCCAAATAAAAGTTATGAATCACTACAATCATTTCGATTGTCTATAGAATCAATCATCAAAGCCCTCAGTACAAAAGTACCTGTAGGAAATGCAGAGTGGCTTACAAAATTAATCATTCAAAGGAAACTTCCTAATGAGGTCATAGACAGCCTATGCACCCATTATAACACCAACATCTTATCACAGAGCCAAATCTTTGATGGACTTCGAGCTTACGTACAAAGATTACGAAGCCGAGGAAAACTTATATCACAAGAAAAAATCACCAAAGGTGAATCCACGAACAAAAACAAAAATGTCCAAACTGGCAGTCAAAAATCAAGGCAACAAAACTCCTCTTCTGCAAAGTGCAAACAGAGTGATGTTAGCTCATGCTATATCCCCCACAGTTAACATAACTGTAGGAAATCAAGCTCGCAAGACAGATAAGACAAAAGGAGCTGCAAGTGCCCCAAAATGTTTATTCTGTCAAGAAGCACATACTATTTATCAATGCACAGTTTATGAAGACCATGCCAGTCGAATCAGTCGACTGAAATCTCTGAACAGGTGCATCCGTTGTCTACGGAAGCACGATACAAGTGAGTGTAACACACAATTACAGAACTGACAATATTGTCATAAAAGTGTACATCACACAGCACTCTGTGGTGATATCAACACTCAATACAGATCACAGACATCCAATAATCAACCTACATCTCAGGCAAAGCCAAAAGATGATACCACAACAGCTGTACAATTCTGTACAGTAATGAGTAATGTCAATGCCTTAGATACAGAAATTGTTACAACAGCCATATTGCCTACTGCACAGCTAGAACTATGCAATCAAGGAATTTGTATTCAAACAAGAGGCTTTTTTGATCAAGGTTCACAGAAAACCTTTATCAGTAAAAAGATGGCAGAAGATTTACAACTTAAATCTTCAAAGCAAATATCTACATCCATATCAGGGTTTTTTACCAGTTCAGGTCGTAGAACCTTTCCGGTAGTACAACTCATTGTCTGTCTAGGTACATCCCAAAGGACAGTCGAAGCCATAGTAGTTGATAAAATTCCTACTGAAATGGAAGTGACTGGTCTGGCAGCAACAATTAAATTCCTAAAAGAAAAAGGAATCCAATTAGCAGATCCTCTACTCGATTCTGACTACATAGGAGATATCGGAATCCTGATTGGAGCTGACTACTATCATCGATTCATTCTGGGATCAGAAGAATGTATGGGTATGAATATACTCAAATCAGCAGGAGGCATATTGTTGACAGGACCTATACTAGATCTTGAACCTTCAACTCCTGAAAAACAACATCATATAGAAACTGTAATTGTGGCATGGCTAGGCAAAGAACAGTCACCACTTAAAATCCCCCACATGATTGATGATGGATTGGAATCTGTACATCAATTGTGGGAACGTGATGCCATAGGAATAATTCCTGAACAACCAAGTCCTGATGATGTCTGTGCATACAATCAGTACTTAGAAACTGTACAGTACCATGATGGACAGTACTGGGTAAGGCTACCATGGAAAATCAACCATAAAACCTTACCTACCAATTATCACATGGCTTATAGTCAATTTAAATCTCAATTAGCAAAGCTAAGAAAAAGGCCTGAGCATTTAAAACTCTATCATGAGATTATTGCTTGACAATTAAAGAATAAGTTCATCGAAGTCGTGAAACACGACGATAAGCAAACAGGCCATTTTTTACCACACATGGCTGGCTGTGATGAGAGAATCAAAAACAACTCCTTTACGGATAGTTTTTAACTGTAGCTCTAAATCTGGACCCCAAGGAACCAGTCTAAATGATTGTTTGCAAACAGGTCCAAGTCTAACTCAGAAATTGTATGACATACTGTTGAAGTTTAGACTTAATAAATATGTGTATTCAGCAGATATTAGTAAGGCCTTTTTAAGAGTCGGCTTGCAGGAAGAAGATAGAGACTTCACTAAGTTTCTATGGGTAGAGAACCCAGAAGATATCAATAGTCCTATAGTGACTTTCAGATTTTCATCAGTACTTTTGGCGCGACGTCAAGTCCATTCCTGTTGCAAGCAACTCTAGATACTCATCTGAAGAAATCATCAAGTCCCTATAAAGCTGAAATCAGTCAGAATCTATATGTAGATAATTTTCAAGGGACAGTTAACAGTACAACTAAACTGTTACAATTATATCAAGAGGCCAACAAGGAGCTACACGGTGCCAACATGCCACTACAATCTTGGACCTCTAATAATGCAACATTGAATCATCAAATAGCAAGAGATTACCCTGAATATCACGTACCAGAATCACAAAAGGTGTTAGGTATGGAGTGGGATCTAATCTCGGACACAATTTCAATCAGATCTGTACCAGTAAATTACTGCATTGCCACAAAAAGGGATTTGCTTTCACAAGTTAGCAAAGTATTCGACCAACTTGGTCTACTAAATCCTTTAACTATCAAGTGGTGTTTATTGGTGCAAGAAGCTTGGAAGACTAAAGTTGGTTGGGATGATCCACTACCACTCCAGTTACAAAGAGCTTGGATGGAAGTAGCTCAAGAACAAACTTTAGTTGAAAAGATAATCTTTCCAAGACACATAGTCGAGGAAAATGATGAAGTAACACTACATGTATTCGCAGACTTGTCAGCCAAAGCTTATGGAGCTTGTGCTTACTTAGTGACTTCTCGGAGGCACTGTTACTTTTTGTACCCCTATATTCACAACCAGAGCAACCAGTCACTGGTAGTTCCCCTCCCATCACTACCAGAGCTTGCAATGTCAAATGTATGGGAGTGCACCTGGGGCTGCCGTGAGGTACAGACGTGTCGTCCGGCCTCTGGTAGTTTGGGGTGTTTGCCGTTTTTCGTCGCCAAGGGGGTGTGGGCGTCCCCACCCTCCCTGCGGTTGCTGTTTGGCCAGTGTTGACGGCGCACGCTTGCGATGGGAGTCCCCCTCCCTCCTGTGACGAGAGTAAACTCCGTGGGACTGGAGTTTACGGGCCGTGTTGGCTATCCTCTAGTTGAGCTTGTCATGTGTGACATGCTCCGTGTCCCGGTCGGTGACGTTTACGGAATTGAGCTGGTAACTGCTCACCGGGTGATTATCAAGTTGGCGGGGGAGGAAGTGTATCGTGCTTTCCTCCGCCGTTACGAGGGGCGTTCCTTGTCGTTGCCGGATGGTGCCGGCTCTGTGACCATTACAGACCGTAGTGGTGCCCTGACCTACGTGAGTGTGCACGGGGCGCCCTTGGAGTTTCCCAATGATCTACTCCGGCGTTACTTCCAGCAGTTTGGCGCGGTCGTCAGTGTGCGGCTGCACACGCTGTCGTCAGGGAGGTATAAGGGTATGAGGATGAACATTGTATGAGGAGAACTCATGCGCATCCCTTGGGATGCGCATGAGGTCCGACATCCCTTCTTCAGTCCGGCTTCTGGGGTACTACATCCGAGTATTCTATGCCCAGCAGCCCCATACTTGCTTTCAGTGTGGCCTGATGGGGCATCAGGCTGCCGGGTGCTCGGAGGCTGCTGTCACTCCTGTGAACCTGTTCCAGGAGGATGATTTCCCGCCACTCCCGGTTGGGGTGGATTCCGTGGGTGAGGATGTTGACGTCCCGTTGGCTGCTGCAGCTCCCCCTGCTTCACCTGGCAGTCCTCCTGTTGTACGGCTCCTCCTCCGGGTGTTCCGATGCCGTTGGCTGATCTTCCTGCCCCTGTTGCTTGTTACGTACTCATAGCTGGCTACGTAATAAAATTTTATAAACTTTGTTCTATCAACTATATATATATCTATATATATATATATATATATTATATATATATATATATATATATATATATATATTATATATATATATATATTGTCGGGGTTTCACGGTGTTCTCGTTAGAGAAGGGTTAAAGCAACAGTAGACTGGATCTCCTTTCCAGGTGGTTGCTCCAACAATAACCCTTACTCACCGTCGTTCGGCGGGTCTTCCCTCGATCCTCTAGGCTCCACTGCTGGCCTCGGAGAGTAACCCCAGTCGGTCTCACAACCGGCCTTTAAATTGTAAGATGAGTGGGGGCACAGATCGTTCCCTCAATCTGTGGCCCGCCCCGACACCGAACTCTTACACAGCCTTCAGGTCGCCAACTGGTTTTTTTAGGTGTCCAGTAACACTGCAGTGGTCAGGTGTAATTGTGGCAAGAGCAAATCCCAATAATATGGTATCAGGCAGGTCACTCAGCTTTACTTCGTTACACGGTCACAAGATAAATGGAGGGGATGATATCAAACACCAAAGAGTTTTGGTATTTTACTTAAAAGACAACGAGAATATATATACATCAATGTATCAGGAATAATATATGACAATTGCTCCATTCATAGCATAATATTCTAGAGCGCACCAATATGGCAACATCCGGCAGCGCCACGCGTCACCTGTCAGACTCAGCTGACCGGGACCCTCGCGATCGTGGGAACAGACTAGTACTTGTTTTATAATTCTGTCATGATCCCCGTTTATTTAACTTTTTCCAAAACACTATTCAACAATCACATGGCTTACTTATGATTTCACTGGCCTCACGATCAACATCTTATTAACAATACTCTCACAGTGGCTTTTCACCGTACCAAAAGATTACTCTATTCTTAAATATTTACTGTGAATGCACTCACTTGATCACTGAACTTTTCTTTATATCTATACTTTCTCTCACAGAGAT
>WNGS01038772.1:0-11013 GCA_020271785.1 Procambarus virginalis
GCCCAAGTCAAACTTGCAAAAACGAGGTTTAAGTTCAGAGCATGCAGAGCAAGAATTAGTCATCTTCTTCACTTCCCCACAGAATAGGCAGATTTCGACATCGGACAAATGAGCCATACGAGACACTCCAGGGTGACACAGATGTCATGCAATTCCTTTAATTCATCCATACTGGTGGCACCACATACACGTGAGAATGCATCAGCTGGTGTTCTTTTTACCTGGGCGATATACAATGTCATAGTGTAACAGGAGAGTTCGACTCGCCATCTAGCATTTTATCATTTTTAATCTTACCAGCTGAGTTAGAGTTAAACATAAAAGCGACACTGCGCTGGTCAGTCACAAGCCGAAAATGGCGACCAATAAGATAGTGTCGCCACTTCCTTAGGGCTTCCACAATGGCATACGCTTCCTTCTCCACTGATGAGTGCCTTTGTTCACTATTTGAAAGTGTTCGGGAGAAGAAAGCTACTGGTTGTTCATTCTGGGTTAGGGTAGCGGCAATAGCATGATCTGAAGCATCGGTTTCCACAGTGAAAGGAGTTGTTGGGTCGATTGCTCGAACCACTGCCTCAGCAATGTCTTGTTTCAATCCTTCAAAAGCTTTCGCAGCAGCAGCAGATAAGGGAAAATCATTGGCATGAGAGAGAGGACGGATCTTCTCAGAAAAACTCAGCACCCAACGAGAGTAATGTGCAAGCATTCCCATTGTTCTGCGTAAAGAACCTGTGTTACTTGGTAGTGGAAGTTTTAACAGTGGCTCGAGGCGTTCCGGGTCAGGTCTAATTTCTCCTTCTTGTATAAGATATCCCAACAGCTTTATAGACCTGAGTCGAAAACTACACTTTTCAAGATTCAGGGTCAGGTTATATCTTCTCGCAACGTCCATAAAATGTTTCAGATTTTTATCATGGTCTTCCTCAGACTCTCCACACACACAGACATCATCAACGTAAGCGAAGGTACCCTCCACTCCTTCTTTCTCAAGGATGCCATCAATTACCCTTTGAAAACTAGCCACTCCATTAGTGACCCCAAAAGGGATACGATTAAATTCATAAAGCTTCCCACAAGCTTCAAAGGCTGTATAGGGTTTTTCTTCCTCTGTTAAACCCACTTGATGGTAAGCACTTCTCAAGTCCAGAGTGCTGTATACTTTAAATCTAGCAACATTATTCACAATCTCATCTATGTGTGGTAAGGGGTAGGCATCCAGCCCCGTGAATCGATTGATTGTTTGTGAATAATCTACAACCATTCTTTTCTTGTGATGTTCTCCTTTAGTTACTAATACCTGGGCTCTCCATGGAGAATGACTGGGTCTAATTATCTCTTCACGTAGCATCCGAGCGGTCTCAGATTTAATAAACAACTTGTCAGCCTCAGAATAGCGTCTGGATTTTACAGCAATCGGCTTGCAGTCTGGTGCTAAATTACTGAAGAGAGATGGAGCCGGAACTTTGACGGCAGCTAATCCACATATTCTAAGAGGAGGTCTATCTCCTCCAAAAGCCATCTCAAGCACAGAATGATTTTGTAAAAAGTTATGACCTAAAATCACATCAGCACACAAATCGGGTAACACTTTGAGATTCACACCATGGTAAGTTTCTCCTTGTAATTCTAAGTCTACAGAACACTGACCCAGGAATTTTGAAGAGAACGATACAGTAGCCATAGAAACTGCCCCATTGTCAGGATAGACGAGTAACCCACTCTGGTCGGCAATATTCTTATGAATAAAGTTCTCAGAGCTACCAGTGTCAATCAGTGCACTGACTGGAATACCATTGATCTTAGAGCTAAGCACTGATTTATTGAGGCATGCGGGCGAAGTCCCAGCTAAAGTAGCAAGCATAGCAGCGGAATGTTGGGTGTTTGAAGCACTATTAGTCTGTTTCAGAGATCGGCAGACCTTAGCATAATGACCCTTTTTCTTGCAATTCATACACAGAGCCTCTCTAGCCGGACATCGACTGCGAGGATGTCGAGTGTAACCGCAAAAGAAGCACTTAAAACCACTAGTTGTAGCTGCAGAAACTGTGTCAACTTTTTCTTCTGCACTTTCTTGTCCTCCTAAGTCCTCCAGGTCTAATGAGAGTGCCATGGCAGCATTTGTAACCCCTGGCTGAGCATAAGAGGCAGAAAGTTTCTGTGCCGTTTCTAGAGTGTGAGCCTGGTCAAAGGCTGACTGTAAGTCTAAAGTTCTATTTTCAAGTAAGCGCTGCCTTATTGTGGCAGAACCTAGCCCATTAATGAAAGCATCTCTCACATAGTTATCACTGGCTTCTACAGCAGTCACTGCTTTGAACTGGCAATCTTTAGCTAATAACTTTAAAGCCTGAAGAAACTGATCAAGTGACTCACGGGTTCTTGGCGTCGTGTTGCAAGCACATACCTTGCGAATACTTCATTCTTGGGCTTCACAAACAGTTCTGTTAGGGATTTTTCAGCAGCATCATACGTAGTGCAGTCAGCTATGTAGTCGAACACACGTGGAGCAACGTAGTTTATTAAGAGACACAGCTTGTCCACGGTGGGAGTATTTTCTTCTACTGCAAGAGTGAAGTTTTGGAACGTCTTGAGCCAGTGACGCCATTCTTGAGCGGCGTTGGTGGCGTTCGGGTCAGTAGCAAACCGCTCGGGCCGTAGTAACCGCTCCATGTTCACTGGCTGAATTATTTGTTCAATAAATTGAGGTAAAGGAGAAGCATTGCCAGACATGTGGCTTTATTGAACAAATAATTACAGTACAGTTACATCCTGCAATACACAAGCCATATATTATACAAAACTTATAAAGACTAACAGTGCTTAAGATATATAATATAATAAGCAAAGTACACATGACTAACACTAGAACAAATAGAAATTAACTAGGAGTGAACATAAACTAACCTGTACACAGGCACGACACAGCTGGTCTGACAACAACAAAACAATCAAGCGAGCATCCAAACAAAACAGTCAAGCGAGCATTCATCCGGGTACAATAATACAATAACACTTTTACTACACATAACTAACCTATAAATGCATTATAATGCATTTCACATATAAATGCATTATAATAAGTTTCAAAATACCTTTACTCACAAAGACCAACTCAAGTTTGACAAATATGTTTTCATTCTTTTATTGATTATTTGAGGGAGTTGATTCTTATTGAATACTGAATACAAATCGCATTATACTGATTACAGGGCAGGTAAAAAATCTAAAACTTGATCAGATGAACCATATAAACAAATACCAGCTTTCAGCATGTTTTTAGTTGTAGAGTTGGTGTGGGAGCTAATGAATTAATCCTCTCGGTTCAAAAGGTAGGAAGTAATGAACAATGTATGATGAAGAAAAGAGCATATATGAATACCTTATGTTCTAATGTTATTAAGTACGATGTTATTACAGAGTGTATTGCTGTGCCCAAGAGAAAATTCACACCACCATGGGAGGATTGTAATGTAGATGTAGTAATTACTCCCTTACAAAAGAAAAAAAGTATTTATGAAATAGGAGAGCTGAGGGCAACATATGATTGTAAAATTAGAAAATTGCCTACAGAAAACACTCTACATGTTTATTGTGATGGGTCAGTAGCTAGGGATGGGAAGGCAGGATGTATATTGTGATGGGTCAGTAGCTAGGGATGGGAAGGCAGGATGCGGTATGCCAAACTGACTTCGTGCGCCCCTTGAGGGACTTGAAGTAGAGGGATCACAGGATAAGTATGGGTTGCACAAACTACTGGTAACAGGATGAGTATGGGTTGCACAAACTACTGGTAACAGGATGAGTATGGGTTGCACAAACTACTGGTAACAGGATGAGTATGGGTTGCACAATAAATTACTACAAAGTGGTTTAGTATGGGGTGCACGTAAATGAAGACTCCCAAGAATCAACTCAGAGATCAGCCCAAGCTTCATCTTGAGGCAAAGCTCAATGCCTTAAGCCATGTTGATGCTCTGTCCACAGAGCATTCTCTCTCTCAAATCATAATAGTACACTAATGAAAAGTGTACTATTATGATTTGAGAGAGATGAAGAACTAAGTCTCCTGGTTTAAACTTCCTTACTTTGCAGTGCTGGTCGTAACGAGTCTTCATCCTCTCTTGGGCTTTCTGTAGGTTGTTGCTAGCAAAGGAATGGACCCTCTCTAGAATGTGTCGGAGGTTTTGAAGATATTGGGGCACATTCTGATGCTCACTGAAGGTGGCATCACGTAGAGAATCCTTGAAAGCCTTGAGAGGTGTACGGCACTTACGTCCGTAGAGCATCTCATAAGGAGATACTCCTAGTGACTCGTTGGGAAGACTCCTGAAAATGCACATAATGAGATCAAGTTGCCTATCCCAATCCTTTGAGGTCTCATTGCAAAACTTTTTTAAGAGTGCCTTGATAGTCTGATGACTACGCTCGAGAGAACCCTGTGAAGCAGGATGATAGGGGCTGGACAGTACCTGTTTGATGTTGAACTCCTCCAGAGTCCGTTTGAAGAGATCACTGGTGAAGTTGGTGCCACAGTCGCTCTGAATCTCCCTCGGAAATCCATACTGGGTGAAGATTTTCAATAAATTCTTCACCACTGTAGCAGCCGTAATGTTTTTTTTTTAACAGATTCAAATACCTTGGCCTTGAGGTGCCACTGTATGGTCCTGTTGTATTCAGATTCTGTCGTCAGTATAAAGAGAGGCTCCGAGCTCTCAAGGCTGTTGCAGGTTATCACTCTGGCTATGGTGCCAATGTCAGAATTGTCAAAATGATGTATCTTGCATACATCAGATCTTTAGTGGATTATGCTGCACCTCTGCTTGTTTTGATGCCTGAAAGAAAGCTTGGAGGGCTTGAAAAATTGCAGAACGAAGCCTTGAGGATAATCCTTGGGTGCCCTCGTACCCCAAAGACACTTAATATGAGAAAGGAACTTAATATTCCGAGCGTTGTTGATCGTGTTACTGAAATTAACTGTCAAATTGGTATAAAAATGCTTAGGCTAACTCATCCTAATCCTTGCACAGAAGCCCTCCAGAATTTCTTTATTGAAGATCAGCATTGTTCCAAATGGATAACAAAAACTGGAACTCAACTCAGAATGTATCAGGTTCATGATTTGTACCAAGAGAAACAACAACGGCACTTTCCTGCACCGTGGGAGGTTACACCCTTTCCAGTTTTAATCCCTCCCTTTCCACCCAAGAAGCAAATTAGAGATCAGCCCAAGCTTCGTCTTGAGGCAAAGCTCAACGCCTTAAGCCATATTGATGTTCTGTCCATAGAGCATTCTCTCTCTCAAATCATATACACTGATGGTTCCCTACACCGCACCACGGGTGCAGCTGGAAGTGCAGTTGTTCTGACAATGGGCGATGGCTTGTACTTTGAGTGGGGAGTCCGTATAAACAACTGGGCCTCTACCCTTCAGACCGAACTATTTGCCTTGATCCTTGCACTGACGTGTGTACAAGTCTCCAAACTTGATACATTAATTGTAAGTGACTCCTTATCATCCTTAAATGCTCTCAACTCTTTAAGACATAACTGTAACATGCTCGTGTCCGAAGCTAGACACAAATACAACAAAATAATTATAGATACCTTACCTTGAGATACCTTGAGGTGCTTCCGGGGCTTATCGTCCCCGCGGCCCGGTCATCGACCAGGCCTCCTGGTTGCTGGACTGATCAACCAGGCTGTTGGACGCGGCTGCTCGCAGCCTGACGTATGCGTCACAGCCTGGTTGATCAGGTATCCTTTGGAGGTGCTTATCCAGTTCTCTCTTGAACACTGTGAGGGGTTTGCCAGTTATGTCCCTTATGTGTAGTGGAAGCGTGTTGAACAGTCTCGGGCCTCTGATGTTGATCGAGTTCTCTCTCAGAGTACCAGTTGCACCTCTGCTCTTCAACGGGGGTATTCTGCACATCCTGCCATGTCTTCTGGTCTCATGTGATGTTATTTCTGTGTGCAGGTTTGGGACCAGCCCCTCTAATATTTTCCACATGGTAACATGAGTCCATTTCATATGGTCTCCATCTCATATTGGCCTCCGAATGCATGATAGAGCTCATAAGTTAGCCAAAGAATTTGCCTTTAAAGGAGCCGTTGAGTGTAACCTTGGATTGTCAATGAGCAATCTGAGAGCAGAAGTACACCGAGAACTTCAACAAGATCTTGTAGATCTGAGGCAAAGTGAAACTGACACCAGTAATTCCATCTATCATCATACTATCATACAAGAGGAGCCACACAAATATGGATCATCCAATAAAATCAGCAGACTTCTAGATGTTACTACTGCTCGGTTTAGACTCGGTTACAAGTATCTCTGGGAATACTCATTATCTGCCGATGAAGACCTGACCAAATGTAAACTGTGTCAACAAAATTATTCGCACACCCTCCGTCACTATGTGATGGAGTGCGAAAAGATACGTGAATTTAGAGACAATTCTACAACCAATGTTCCAGCGATGTGTAAATATTTCATTCAAAACGATCTGCTACCAGAAATTTTAGCCAAATATCCCCAGTTTGCTAACTGTAGGTAGTAACTAAGTGATTGTAACCTATCCACCGCTGATCACTGAATGGGGAGCGGTGTGCAGGACAAACATATAAATTGTGACACTAGCTCTCCACATATGTCAGTTGCTTAATTTAGAACCTGTACTTGAGGTCGATCTCGAACCCATTAACTGTTGATGTGACGACTTTTATTGAATTGTGTAACTAGCTCATCAAGATTGTAACTTGCTTAGCTAAATGAATTGTGGGGTTCAGTCCCTGAGCCCATTATGTGCCTCTGTAACCCTTTCCACTACCGCCCACAAGATGGGTATGGGGTGCATAATAAATGAATTAAACTAAAACTGCTTTAACCAGCCTAGTGTGAGGATGGGTTGTCTGGGGAGGACGGCCGCTGCTTTAACCAGCCTAGTGTGAGGATGGGTTGTCTGGGGAGGAGGGCCGCTGCTTTAACCAGCCTAGTGTGAGGACGGGTTGTCACCCGACAACTCCCTTTCTTCCCCATTCCACACTTCTTTTTTCGCCATTTGGGTAACCTTGACCTTTGTGAACAATCGTGACATTCTTAAGTCGATTGTGAACAATCGACTTGAGAATGGTCCAGGACGGACCGAAACGTCTTGTTGTTATAGATTCAGCTCCTCGAAACAAGTTCCAAGTAGCACGGGCTATGGTGAGCCCGTAACTTACCTGACACTGGAGTGGGGCAAGTAGCACGGGCTATGGTGAGCCCGTAACTTACCTGACACAGGAGCGGGGCAAGTAGCACGGGCCATGGTGAGCCCATAACTTACCTGACACTGGAGTGGGGCAAGTAGCACGGGCCATGGTGAGCCCATAACTTACCTGACACTGGAGTGGGGCAAGTAGCACGGGCTATGGTGAGCCCGTAACTTACCTGGCACAGGAGCGGGGCAAGTAGCACGGGCCATGGTGAGCCCGTAACTTACCTGGCACAGGAGCTGGGCAAGTAGCACGGGCCATGGTGAGCCCGTAACTTACCTGGCACAGGAGCTGGGCAAGTAGCACGGGCCATGGTGAGCCCGTAACTTACCTGGCACAGGAGCTGGGCAAGTAGCACGGGCTATGGTGAGCCCGTAACTTACCTGACACAGGAGCTGGGCAAGTAGCACGGGCCATGGTGAGCCCGTAACTTACCTGACACAGGAGCGGGGCAAGTAGCACGGGCTATGGTGAGCCCGTGGTAAACTTACCTAGCATAGGAGCGGTGCTGTGTGGACTGCCTCTCCCGAAACGTCGTCGTCCCTTCACTTTCTAGTGTGTGGTCTGGTCAACATATTTCAGCCATGTTATTGTGACTCATCGCCTGTACTGTGGGGTGATTAATGTAATCGCCGAAGCTTCATTTATCTTTGAAAATCTATCCCCAATTAACTGTAATTTCAATAATATCATCATTATCTCAGTAACAGTATTTCTTGGGTCATATTGTGACGGTGTTCCCCCCCTTCTAATTCTCCCACGCCTGCTGTAAGAGTCATGTCCACTATTCCCGAGCGTTCTCTACATTGCAGGCAACAATTGAACATGTGTGGGAGAAAACAGTATTCTCGATGAGCCGAGAAATTTGAGAAAATGTAACATTTTGTCCTGTGGGATAGGCCCTTTAGGGAGCCAATATGGCGCTGGCAAGTCTGTTCTCCCGCCAAAACTGTGTGACGTCAGTGGCGCCAGATTGGTCACCGTCAGCGATGTGGCACTGGGAGCCAATGAAAACCAACTTTGGAAAAGTGACGTCACATAGGCATGGCGGGTCCAGCCGCGGTGACGCCGGGGCGATATCAGTCTTTCACGACACGTCCGAGAGGTAGGACGCGCGATCGGTCATCCTGTCAGAGTGACGGATTTACCGAACTCCGGTGGATTTAAGCGTCTCCAGTTGTTGGCACGCACTCTGTGAGGTCTTCCTGTAACCCAGTTGTGGCTCAGATAAGGAATTGACAAAATATTGAGCAACAAGTGCTCAGGGGACAGGTGCGTTGCAAGAAGTGGGCCGGGCATCGACGTGTGTCGTCGTTGGCAGTTCACCAGTATAAGAGGCAGCTTAGTGGCCGGGCCACCCACCGTGAGTGAACCGGGTTGACAGCCTTGTCAACCAGGTTGAACGTGTGATCGACGATCCTGTCAAGTTTGACAGTAACCCCACCTTCGTGGAACCCTACGAGTCAACAGTTGGATGCAAGCACGTCGAGAAGTCTTCCCAAATACCTAGCGATATATCTAGACGACGAGGGAATTGACAGTGTTGTGAGCTTCAAGTGCTCTGAAGTCGGGTGCTGTGCGTGTGTCGTCCGGGACGGCTGATAACTTCAGTGACTTCGTAGTGGTGAGAGGCAGTTCCTCTGGGAGTACAGTGACAAGGACTAATTGGGAAACGTACGACGACCGCCGAGACGTAGGCTGGCTGCCGTAGTTGGGAGGAAAGTTGACGGCCAGGAGACCGACTTCAACCCTGCGACGTACTGTAGGGGAAGCACGGACCTGCTGTGTACAGAAGCGGCGAGACGCGACATCCTAAGGTGTGGGCTTGTGTTTCTGGATGAGGAACGAGGCGAGAGCCTGGACCAGGAGCTACAACCCAACTGTCATCCTAGGATAGGTGAAGTAGGTGTTTACAGTTCCCTCCCATTTCCCCTTTAGTTAGCTATATAATATATTCTTGTCAGGATATTTATATGTCGTGAGCAAGTCTCACTTGAGTTTAAGTCACAGAGTGCACAGTATGTGGTGAGGCTGCCCAGAGCGCTCACAGTATCAATTTACATATATATCTATGTGTGGGTGTGTGCAAGCACCGAGATTCATCAGAGAATTTACTGTGACTATTATTATTGATCTGTGATTATTATTATTATATATATGGTAGTGAACCAGATATTGGTGTATAGATCTCTATAATCTATTGATATAAATGCCTGTTGATTGATCTCTATAATCTATTGATATCAGTGCCCGTGTGTTGATCTCTATAATCTATCAATATAAATGCCCGTGTGTTGATCTCCATAATCTATCGATATAAATGCCTGTGTGTTGATCTCTATGATCTATTGATATATATATATGCCTGAAGTTGATTAATGATTTATATATGACATGATTGTGTGCTGAATAATATCATATACGTGAAGTGTTTGCCAGTGATATCTCTTTAAGAGGAAGTATAAATATAAAGAAAAGTTCAGTGATCAAGTGAGTGCATTCACAGTAAATATTATTAAGAATAGAGTAATCTTTTGGTACAGTGAAAAGTCACTGTGAGAGTATTGTGAATATAGATGTTGATCGTGAGGCCAGTGAAATCATAAGTAAGCCATGTGAACGTTGATTAGTGTTTTGGAAAAAGTTAAATAAACGGGGATCGTGACAATTAGAAAACAAGTACTAGTCTGTTCCCACGATCGCGAGGGCCGGTCAGCTGGCATTCTGACAGGTGACACGTGCCGATGTTGCCATATGGTGCGCTCTAGAATATTATGCTATGAACGGAGCAATTGTCATATATTAATCCTGATACATTGATATATATATGTTTCTCGTTGTCTTTTAAGTAAAATACCAAAACTCTTTGGTGTTTGATATCATCCCCTCCATTTATCTTGTGACCATGTGAGGATGTAAAGTAGAGTGACCTGCCTGATACTATATGACTGGATTTGGCTCTTGCCACAATTACACCTCACCACTGCAGTGTTACTGGACATCTAAAAAACCAGTTGGCGACCTTGAAGGCTGTGTAAGAGTTCGGTGTTGGGAGGGCCACAGATTGAGGGAACGATCTGTGCTCCCACTCATCTTACAAATCTAAGGCCGGTTGTGAGATCGACTGGGATACTCTCCGAGGCCAGCAGTGGAGCCTAGAGGATTTGAGGGAAGACCCGCCGAACGACGGTGAGTAAGGGTTATTGTTGGAGCAACCACCTGGAAAGGAGATCCAGTCTACTGTTGCTTTAACCCTTCTCTAACGAGAACACCGTGAAACCCCGACATTGGCGACCTTGCCAGGTCGCCAATGTCGGGGTGTCATCACCTGGGACCCAGTTTGGACTGGCTGGAAAACATCTAAAGAAGCGCAGCGCAAGATGTCGGAATGGTACGATAAGAGCGCTACGCCGAGGGAGTTCCAAACTGGGTCCAGGTGATGATATTACCGGGTAAGAGCAGAGTGAATGAGCCACGGTTCGAGGGACCGTACCATGTGCTACGGCGGTTGGGTTCTGTGACGTACGAGATTGATAAGCCGGATAAACCCCGAAAGAAACAGTGTGCCATGTCGACCGCCTAAAACCTTTCTTCCTGAAGGAGGAGGAGCCGCCAATATGGACCGGACGGCGACTCGAGAGCCCCAGGAAAAGGTGATCCTGTGTGTACAAGTGGACCAAGAGCTTCCAGAGGAGGAAGGGAAGTGGTCTAGGGCGGATGGTACCCGACTCACCAATCAGAGAGTTTGTCTAAGATCAGGGA
>WNGS01038774.1:0-16359 GCA_020271785.1 Procambarus virginalis
GGGTGATTATTATTGTTTTATTGCATATCATCATTACCGAGTATCCGGTTGGAACTCTTGTGATCCCTTTGCATACCGGCAGTTAGGTTGCCGTGTAATGATTGGCTGTCAACTGTGTTAAGTTAGGTGTTTCTCCACGAGTGGATACGAGTCGATTAGCCAGACGTCAAGAGTCTCGCTAATGCAACCATAGCTTTGCTGACGCCAATCGAAAGTAAATCAAGCACCCTGTGTATTAGTGGTTAAGTTAGTAAATAAACTACTGTTAAGCTTTATGCGGTGTTCCGTTGAACCACTTCTGAATACTGCCAATATTACTCAGCCTTCAGCTCTAAGGGTCTTCAACACCGAGTTGCCTGTAAGTCACTAAACTATAAATTTGATGAGGACCTAGGAGTCCCTTAAAGTGTTACATCATTGAGGAGATTCCAACGACCAACGTGGAGCAGGACCAGGTGAGGCTAGTCTGAGAAGAGACCCACAAGGACTCTAACTCGACCTTGCTCCCAGGCCCTGTACGGTTGCTCTCGTATTTTCTATTTGCTATTCCGACAGCTTCGTGAAGCGTCTGCCACATGTACATTGGCGACGTACGCATTGCAGTCGTGACAGCAAAAAAGAAAAACATCCCACATCTGGCGCCCAAAGGGTTAGGCTTAGTTGGACCTATGAGCTAGGTTGCTACAGTAAAATTTTCGCACTTAATTTTCCCTGAAAATCAAAAGTGACGAGCATATTCAGAGGATGTTTTAACACCCTGTTAGGTACACACACCACCAGTATGTAGAGTGTGTAGAGTCAAACAGCGTACCTGCATCTTCACTTGGCCTGACCGCTCGTAGACCTGACGACTACGACACTCTTACTGAACAAGAGTGTAAGGAACGAGTGGAACAGCACATGAGGGCGTGGAAGAGGTGATGCTACAAGCACAAATGCAGGGTAGTGCTGAGGTGGCGTGCACGAGTCTCATTCACACTGGATGAAGCTATCGGTGGTGAGACCACAGTGAGCGATTAACACAGTGGGAGAGACCCCAGTGAGAGATAACACAGTGGGAGGACCCCAGTGAGAGACAACTTGGAGGTAGAGACCCTGTGGGTGACGTCACCGAGATGATGTCACTAGAATCACGCGCGCGCGGAAGAAAACGGAGTCACATGGGAATCTAACCCTTGCAATACTCTGGGGGGGTTCTATGGGGAAGAATCTCGGCCCAAAAGGTCCTTGTGGACGACACCCAACTCAAAGAGTAGGTATTACAGGCTCGCAATTATTCACTTAGAGGAATACCGTACCCAGTTTAGGAGTTGGGATTCGAAGGGAAAATAAAGTAGCAGAGCAAGTATGAAACTCTGGAATGATCAGCAGGACAGAGAAAGTAAACTGTGGACTGATCAGCAAGAGAGAGAAAACAAACGCTGGACTGATCAGAGACCAGAAAGTACTGAACGCATAGCTCGCATGCAGTTGCAAGTAAGGCAGGATGACCAGACAAGTGGTCGTTCAACGGAGACTAACGTTGAACAGGGTAAGACTGTCAAACTACCTAAACTAGCTAACTTTGATGAGAGGGACGACTCGATGGATGCATACATCAAGCGTTTCGAAGGTCACGCGCTGATTGCGGGTGGGAAAGATCAAAGTGGGCACTCGCTCTTAGGGCATTGTTAAAGGGTAGGGCATTAACTATCTACCACAGTCTGGGTCCGCACCAGCGCGGAGATTACGAGGCATTGACAACAGCGCTGCTGAACGGTTTTGGCATAACTGCAGACCGGATGCTAGAGAATTTCCGTAGAGCTCAATTGCAAAAGAGTGAGACATATGTCTTATGTTACAGCGGTTAGAATCGAGTCTCAACCGTTACTGTGAACTCATGGAGACTGCTCCTGGGAGCATGGAGTTCTATCAATTGATGATTCGTGAACAGTTCTTAGAAGCATGCGAATCGTCTTGTGTGTCAAGCTCAAAGAGCAGAAATTGTGTCAAATCTGTCTATGGCCAAGCAAGCTGATCTGTGGGCTGGGCCAGGAGACAGGTGAAAGGGGTGAAGCCGCACGAGAAGCATCATGCTACAGGTATTGGCGATAGAGCTAAGCTTAAGACTGGTGTGTCGGGGGAGCAGGGAAACTCCTCCAACAAGCAGGTGCACAAGTGCTACACCTGTGGTAAGCCAGGTCATCGTGCAGCTGATTGCAAGGTAAAACCGAAATTAGTTTACATAGCAGGTGTGAGCTCAAGTGGTAAGAAATTCATCCCAACGTCAGGTGAAAGGATCCACTAACTTTGGACCTAGGTGGTGGACGGAAATGTTAACGGAAAATCGGCGAAAATCTTCCGGACAAAGGCGCCTACTACTCACATGGTAAGGGAAAGAGCCTCAGTACACCTGGTCTAGACAGGTGGACATGGTCTATGTCAATTCAATAGCTGATATAAAGAGATGTGGAGGTATATGTGAGATTTTTCTCTACGCCTACCTCCCTTAGGAGGTGGACTACAAGTTTAAAGGCTGCTCTTGGCAGTTAAGCATGAGTCCAGTAGAAAAAGGAGAAGCGGGAGCAAACCGCCAGGCTTCCACCAGCAGGGGTGAAAACCTGTCCACAATAGGCCGCTGGTTCCTCCTAGTTAAACATGACGTTAAAACCAATAAAGGGTAACCGACGGGTTCTCACAATCAAATTTTATATTTGTTGTGGCGCTATGAATTGGAATTCGAATTCCCAAGAGCACAGCCGTCATATCAAAGATCAAAACAACAATATCAATATATCAGAACATGGGAGTGGCACAGAATAGTTGAAGGTTGACATCAAAGACCGTTAACAAAATAACAATTTATTTATAACAAGAGACTAGACTACTACATCAAAACAAAAGAATGTCAATGACGTTACTCGAAGTCCTTCCTGTGACACTATCAATGACAGCTAGACACCAGCCCCTCGGACTGCATAATGAACTAACTCGAACATAAGCGTGCCCACAGAGGAATCAACAAGCAAGCAAGAACTAACAGATCTATAATCACAATTACAACAAATGACACAGTGAGTTCTGAAACACGTCTCCAGTAACCTCCTAACTGTTCTACGCCTCAGTGCAGTCTACACCTGCAATAGCGGTTGCAATGCAATCAAATCAGTAGCCTTTCAATGACATCAATAACTAATGGGTTCACTGGCAACTCCAGCACCCTTCCTCAAATTAATCTTTACGTTAATGTCCATCCAGTGGCACCATAACCAACAGCTAAATAGCAACCCTTGCTGTGTGGCTGCATACTGAACTAACCTGAACACAGGTGTGCCCACTGATGACGCAATATTGCAAATCAAAGAAAAATATCACAGACTAAGTTACACCACAGCGAGTGATTTAATTACGTTAAAGTCAACCAGTGGCATTTGCAACACAGCTATTCAACAGCCCCTCGAGAAATGACAGCAGGCTCCATCCTGCTGACACTTCGGGCTGACAACATGAACTGAACAAAGTTTATCCACTGATGACACAAGCAAGCAATCAATAGTGACACGACTTCCTAGTGGCAGCTACTCTAATCACAAGCTTAAGGTCCTCCCGCCCAACAGGAGCGACCCCCGTAATCAGGTGGGTAGTCTAACAGTGACTCCCCCTATCACAACTAAAGTGAACAAAGTCAGGCAAGGTGGGATTCTGGGACACAGCTCCACTCATCCCTAAGTTACTTTACCCTCGTCACTAGACGATAACCAAAAGAAATTGCCTTAATCAATTACAACATTGATTATGTGAATAATGATGGAAATTGACTGATCACAGCAGTCAGCAACAAGTACTACTTTAATCACAACAAGTGTCTCACGCTAGACAACAACATGATAGTACTCTACGTTAACACAAGTCCTCTTGTCACAATAACTCAAACTCTTAAATTACATCACACTTGACTCCTTGCAAGTATTCAGTGAGTAATTCTTAATTAAGGTCAAACGGACCACTAATTACATCCCAATTGAGTTACGTTAACTAAGCCTACCCCAAGTGGGTGGCTTCTCAACAGTCTGTGTATCATTAATTACTTTTACTTACTAATGAGTGCTAATTACCCTAATTAACCTCGAGCAATTAATTAACTGTCACCAGGACCGATAATTAATCATACATAAATACGTCTCACTCCGCACTGCCTAAGCAGGTCTCATCAAACACTGTGAATTCACGGAAGAGGAGTTAATTACTAATTAACAATGAGTGCAACTTAATCCACTGTCACCAGACAGAATATGATTAATATAACGTATTATGCTAACCCCATGACCTCGCTTTACCGAGTCATCTGAGTCCTCAAGACTCCAGACGTTAATTACTCCACTAATTATCATGAGCCACTAATTGCCCTAACCCGAAAGGCAGTTAGTCTCGAGCAACTGACGTTAACACTATCACTGACAGACTCTGACAGATCCTCTCCCACTACGTGAATTCATGATGAGAATGCTAATTACATAATTAGCTAGAGTGGTCAATTAATTGTCACACGGACAATTAATTGCACCGGAAACGTATTCCCACAAGCTCAAGTTCAACACTGTTCTCCCATAACAGCACTCACTCATTCAACAACTTCAAGTGTGCACCCCCTTATCCAGTTAATTACCCCTAATTAACTCACTGAATCCTCAAGTTCTCAACACAACTTAAAGAAACAAAGTAACCCTAAGGTTACATAGGTCACACATATAATGGCATGCAAAACAACATAAAATAGCACTGCCCACATACGGTTGCGACTACTGCAACTCGTTAATTACTATGCCCACACAGTAGTGACACACGGTTTTGCAACACTCAAGGTATCCCATCTTACTGCCCCTCTAATCTTGCAAACGTTGCAAAAGATCGCCCGATCCCGGTGGCTTCAGCAAGACAATTTACGTTAATATAAGGCACCGTCGCTCTACGCGGACAGCTGGCACTAATTCTCCCATAATTAGGCAAATTAACAAATTGCTCGCTCCCATTAAGTGACTGAGAATTTCCCTGAATACTCAAAGGGTCCCTTTAAATCCTCAACACAGTTCCTAGGACAGTAATAACGTATACCTGATAACACTGCACAAACCTGCACATAATGATACCGTCAGCATGCCCCCATGCTAATGACATCATTAGGCAATCAGTCAGCGATCACATCTACTGACTCACCACACAACATAATACATGCAACATGCAAATGAAACATATGGAAATGGCCTCCATAAACAATGCAAATTAATCACCAGGACATATACAGACCTCAGGATATCCACTAATAACCCTGCCCCACGGGCCTGCTTAATTAACTCTAACCTGGCCTAATTACATAATGAGGTACCATGGCACTAACCAAGGCTGGACGATTATACAGAATCGACAGACTGGATCATTTATATGATGATTTCTCTACACTGACTGGTCCCATACTCTAGTCAGTCTACACACAACAATATATCTACAGATATATAATTATATCACTACATGATTTACAGTGACAATTTCCCTCTCCAGGTACTGCCCACAGTCACCTGGGCGTGCCACTGACGGGTGTCTCAGCTGCTTCCCTAGCCTGGCCGGGCTAGGGGCCACACAACTTTTACTATGATTTCCACTAATCTGAGACACTGATATGATAAAGTACTCACGTTTCCTCCACACATTTCCTCATTTCCCAGGTCCTTACCACCTGGCTGTCAACACTTAGCTTGCTCCTCGTGCGTCGACAAGATGTGGCCTTAGGCTGTCCTGGGAATGTGGCCAAGGGGGTGGCCAAAGGTGGTGGCCAACATGTGGCCACTGCGTGGCCTTCAGGAGGGTGGCCACGGGTGGCGCGTGACGTCACAGCACCCCACCCCACCCGGGCTGCTCGCGCGCGGGGGGTAGGTAAGGTGGGTGGGTGGCTGGGGGTGGCCGCGGGGGCGGCCAGAGGGGGCTGGGTGGCCGGTGGCATACACACATGTGGCTGGGGATCACCACTACCCCCAACACACTAGAGCATGACTCGCTCTTACACTGGGGTGACAGGGTGACACTGGCCGGCGTCACCTACCCCATGGACGACGTCGGGCGGAATTCAAAGTCCAAGTCCCAGTTTCTCGCAAATTTGGGCTTCGACACACCCAGGGTGGCTGGAGTGCCATGCAATATGATAAACTGCACGACAGGAGCGATAACGGTGGTGGGGGGGGCAGGCCCGCCACCCCCCCACCTAGACACTGCTTACACCCTGGCTGCCCAATTCAAACTAAACTCTTGGCGGGCTAGAGAGACTCACATCCCCATATTTCTCCCCTACCTTGTCTTGACCAATCAGCAGGAAGCCGGCACTGTTCCTCATGGCCCTTCCAATAACAGCTCTTCGCGCCAAAACTCGGCATAGGAGCAGGGGTGCCTAGACCAATCACAAGTGCCCCTCGCCTGTGGCGTGGCGTGACGTCACAAGGAGGGTGAGGCCTAACACAGTGTCTCAACGTCTCACTTGGTGGGGGGGAGGCAGCGTTCGCCCCACTGTCCCCCTCCACCTCTAACGGTTTTGTGTTACTACTCACTCTCAAATCTCTTGTTTCACAGAACAGGAAAATTTGCTGTAATTCTCTCTACAGAGCAATCACAGACCTCTATTAGTTTTAACTGACAGCATTTAACATAAGCTTTCATATGACACCCAACAAGTATATGTAAATTTGAAAGCTTCAGTTTCTAGAGTCCCTAGAGCGACTAGCCTATTCTAGAAACTAGGAAAACTAGCTGAGGAGATTCTACATCTCCTCACACTGTATTGTGTGGTCGACACACCTTACATCAAGGTAAAATCCGTGCCGTTCAACAGGAACGTGCTGTATATGGACTTTTATTGGGAAATGTTCCGGAGTCTCTGATTGCCCAAGTCTGCCCTCAAAGAAAACGGGGGAGAGTAGGCGCGCAGCCGCCATCGGTCAGCTGATCCCAAGGGCGACTCGCCCGGGGATGACGTCACAGGGAGTGCCCACACCCTCACCCAGCTGAAGAGTAAGGGAGAGAAGGTAAGCTGTGAAGTTATGGAGAAAGAAGGAAAACCTCTGGTTGAAGAAACAGCAACTCCATTAACAGGTAACTCGCTCGTGGCAGCTGTCACTACAAGGTCACAGAGCAACAAGCCGACTCGCCCAGAAAAACCTTTGAAATTACGAGACATTCAGGGAGTGTCTGCAAAGGAGTTTATTGATGCCCAAGGGAGCGACCCAACACTAGCCCAGATACGTAAGTATGCTGAGGAGAAAAGGGTTTTCCAACACCAGGAACGCAAGTTCTGGTACTTGCACCATAATGGGAAACTCGTGCGCAGAGTTGAGACGCCCCACGATACTTGGGATCAACTCGTTGTTCCACAGGAGCATAGACTGGCTGTGTTTCGCTTAGGTCATGAAGCTCTGATGGGAGGTCATATGGGTCACGCAAAGACCAGTGCGAGGATACAAGCTGTGTTCTACTGGCCAGGAATTACTGGGGAAATACAGCGTTACACTCGCTCGTGTCAGCGCACCACTGATCGAGGACGAGTGAAGCCCGGGAAGCTTCAGCCCTTCCCCATCATTGATCAGCCGTTCAAGCTGGTCAGCATTGATCTGGTTGGTCCGATCATACCGAGTGCAACGGACGGCAGTAAGTACATCCTGACCATGGTCGATCACGCAACCCAGAAGCAGCTGCCCTGAAGAACATCGAGACGTCAACGGTAGCGGAAGCCTTGGTAGGTTTTTTCAGTCGCCTTGGTATACCTGAGTGGATCCATAGCGACCGAGGGACACAGTTTACCAGCGAGATGATGGACCAAGTCAGACGTCTGCTCACAGCGAGAGCATCCCTCACCACGCCTTATCATGCTATGGGAAACGGTTTGGTAGAACGCTTCAATGGCACTCTCAAGAAGATGTTGAAGAGAATGTGCATCGAACAGCCTCGAGAGTGGCCCAGGTATATCAACCCTTTGTTGTTTGCCTACAGGGAGGTGCCACAGGCTAGCACAGGGTTCTCACCCTTCGAGCTTTTGTACGGTCGGACAGTTAAAGGCCCTCTGCAGGTACTGAGGAACCTGTGGGAAGGCGATGACTGTACCCCTGAAACCAAGACGACGTACGAGTACGTCATCGATCTACGGGAACGGCTGGAGAACACCTGTCAGCTGGCTCGAGAACAGCTAGCAAAAGCAAAGGAGTACCAGAAGCAAACATACGACAAAAAAGCAAAAGAACGCAAGTTCAGTGTAGGTGACAAGGTACTTTTGTTACTTCCCACCAGCAAGAACAAGCTCTTGCTGCAGTGGAAGGGCCCATTCACGGTAGTGGAGTGCTCGCACTCGTTAAACTACGTGCTCGACGTCGATGGTGCCAGGAAGAAGTACCACGTCAACATGCTCAAACGCTACGAGGACCCTCCTGTAGATGTATCAACAAAGCCGAAGAAGCATGTAAGACGAAAAAACAGGAGAGGACCACGGGCCTCGACATCGACAGAGCTGATCGACAACCCACTGCTCTCAGCCGTAGGTGCTGACTGGTTGAGTAGGTCAGGGGTGATTAACGAGACGTCGAACGAGGGCGACATGAGCGAGGAAACGCAACTTGCATCACCGGACACTGGTTCCCAGTGTGTGTCTGATGTTTCAGGCATGACACAGGTGGAGAGAGGCAGTGGACAGACCAGCGCCACTCAGGGTTTCGAGGCGTTGAGCCGACCCCAGACCTGGAGCTACGTTCAACCACAGTGCCTGCTCAAAACCTGAACAGATAGCCACATGTGATCCGGTGACTGAAGAAATTCCTCACTTACCAGAAGAGAATAGTCTAGACGAGGCCCCACCTCGCCTAGCTGTATAGAAAACGGGGTCCACTGGACCCGGCCGCGCTCAGTGCACTCAGTTTGTGCACATGTTGTCAGCGGTGTGAGTTGGAACGAGCGCCACGCTGTGGAGCTCGATCTTTGTTGGGGGGTGATGTGGGAGTATGTCTCCCAAGATCCTCCCACAGCCGACTTGAATGGCTCATTGCAGTGCACAGTGCACTGATCTTGTGCACAAAGCCTATTTCCCTTAATCCTGGATAGTTTCCTGGCATGTTGGGTATCTCCAGAATGCCCACTTAACCAGGAACACTTTTATGATACGTAGGCCGCCGTATGTCCAGGCACAAAGTAGATACAGGGAGCTAAGCATACTTGCCACCATAGGGTCAGTGAGTACATGGCTGGAGGAGAGTGTGAGAGGGGAAGGCGCCAGCAGCGTCTGACCTCTGGGGTCAACCTCAACCGCGCATGGAGAATAACAGCTATGACGTGTTCATGACGTCACTCCTGCTACTGCTCATCGAACGAGCTAATATGATTGGTTCCCGCTCATTTGCTGCAATGCTATTGGTCAAATTGTAACTCCTTTTGTGTTGTGTGCCACGAGATGCCCGGCACCCTTGCAAACTCATTCACGTGAGAGCGACCATACCCAGAGGACGTGTTCTGTTCTACCGGCCAATAGACTGATCACCGTCTATCCCTCACCGTCAAGTTAACTCAGCGTCTTTGCGATATACCACACACTCGCCAGAATCACGAGTGGGAATATATTGTTTAGAAGCCTAAAGTGACAAATCTCCAGAGCGAAACAGACTGGTATCAGGTAACCCCTGGTGACAAAGATCGTCGTGAGTGACCTAGAGTGAACTAAGGCAGTGCTGCCGCCTAAGTAATCTGTGTGTGACATTACCACAGTGTACAGTGTAGTGCATGGTACCGCCACTCATCCTGAGCGTGTACCTCAGTACCTCGAGCGGCCGCCGCCGCCCTAGCTCCTACGTGACGTCACCACCTCACGCACCGTCAGTGCCAGTGTGTGCGCGTGTGTCTGTCTGTTAAACATACAGCACGCTTTACTCACGAAATCATCTCAAGATACTGCGAGTACCCTCCGTGTCTACGAGCGAAACCAGCTATCAGGCCACCTACAAGTGCTTGTATAAACGAGTCTGAGTGAGTGCGTAAGGAAAGGTACCTTATCTGTAAGTACAAGATCTTGTCATTGTTTTATTGTGTCTGTGTTGATCTGAGGGATCAACCACAGTTCTCACCTTTTATACCTGTCGCAGGTTATAGGTGAATCGACGGTGAATGCGTGTTTATCTGTGTGGTATCACAGCATTTCACTCGTCTGTGGATGTGAGCTTCACATACACCACACATTTAGTTATTGTGTGATTATTATTGTGTTTATTGCATATCATCATTACCGAGTATCCGGTTGGAACTCTTGTGATCCCTTTGCATACCGGCAGTTAGGTTGCCGTGTTAATGATTGGCTGTCAACTGTGTTAAGTTAGGTGTTTCTCCACGAGTGGATACGAGTCGATTAGCCAGACGTCAAGATTCTCGCTAATACAACCATAGCTTTGCTGACGCCAATCGAAAGTAAATCAAGCACCCTGTGTATTAGTGGTTAAGTTAGTAAATAAACTACTATTAAGCTTTATGCGGTGTTTCCGTTGAACCACTTCTGAATACTGCCAATATTACTCCAGCCTTCAGCTCTAAGTGTCTTCAACACCGAGTTGCCTGTAAGTCACTAAACTATAAATTTGATGAGGACCCTAGGAGTCCCTTAAAGTGTTACATCATTGAGGAGATTCCAACGACCAACGTGGAGCAGGACCAGGTGAGGCTAGTCTGAGAAGAGACCCACAAGGACTCTAACTCGAACTTGCTCCCAGGCCCTGTACGGTTGCTCTCGTATTTTCTATTTTGCTAATTCCGACAGCTTCGTGAAGCGTCTGCCACATGTACATTGGCGACGTACGCATTGCAGTCGTGACAGCAAAAAAAGAAAAACACCCACAGTAACTGTTTTCTTTTATTTGTTCTTAAACATGTGTAGTATATATATAAGCTTGTGGTGGTAGGCTGGATGGTGTGTTGATGGTGGTGTTGTGTTGGTGGCCCTAGCTGGAGGCGTGTTGATGGCCCTAGCTGGAGGTGTGTTGATGGCCCTAGCTGGAGGTGTGTTGATGGCCCTAGCTGGAGGCGTGTTGATGGCCCTAGCTGGAGGTGTGTTGATGGCCCTGGAGGCGTGTTGATGGCCATAGCTGGAGGCTATTGATGGCCCTAGCTGGAGGCTGTTGATGGCCCTAGCTGGAGGCTGTTGATGGCCCTAGCTGGAGGCTGTTGATGGTCCTAGCTGGAGGCTGTTGATGGCCCTAGCTGGAGGCTGTTGATGGCCCTAGCTGGAGGCTGTTGATGGCCCTAGCTGGAGGCTGTTGATGGCCCTAGCTGGAGGCTATTGATGGCTCTAGCTGGAGGCTGTTGATGGCCCTAGCTGGAGGCTGTTGATGGCCCTAGCTGGAGGCTGTTGATGGCCCTAGCTGGAGGCTGTTGATGGCTCTAGCTGGAGGCTGTTGATGGCTCTAGCTGGAGTCTGTTGATGGCCTTAGCTGGAGGCTGTTGGATGCCCTAGCTGGAGGCTATTGATGGCTATCATTTATATATATATATATAACATTTATATATATATATATATATATATATATATATATATATATATATATATATATATATATATATATATATATATATAAATCATTTATATATAATGAGTAACAGAGGTCCCAGGACATAGGACCCAGGATATTATTTTACATGTGTAGTATGCATATTTATGTAGTAGATTTGGCATATTTAATGGCATTTAGTTAATGCCACTTAGTGGCATGTCTCTGCACCCTTTCCAGTTTGTTGAAATGCTTCTTAAGATATGGGCACCATACAACTGCTGCATACTCCAACTTTTTTCCAACAAAAATTGTGAACAATTTCAAAATTTCTGTTGAAGAAATCCTGTTTCCTAGTTCTGCATCTGTTTTGGTATAACACCTTTTTTATTAGGCCTGCAATTATGAATGGCTTTATAACCAGCTAAGTTGTAGAGTTGGGTATAGTCTTTACTTAGCCAAGTTTCTGTTAAAATGAGGGTCCGTCTAATTACCACAAGCTACACAAGCTTCACAAAGCTTCCTGGCAATACGTTAGTAATGAATAAATATGATAGGTTAGGTTGACCTAACCCAACCCAACCCAACCTAACCTAACCTAACTGACGCTTGGATCGTCGACTTGATTTGGCGTCACCAGCTCTTTATTTTCGTCTAATTTCGTTATAAAAAGATACTTTTTCAGATTAAAATTGTTTTTTCGTGTTGTACATTCAGCACCAACATTATAATGAGTAAAATATATCATATTTATTCATTACTAATGCATTGCCAGGAAGCTTTGTGAAGCTTTGTGTAGCTTGTGGTAGCTTGTGTTAATTAGACGGAACGTTAAAATGATACTTTTATTATGTGCGATGTTAGTGCAACTGGTCTATAATTCTTTGCCAATGCTTTGCTCCCTTGTGTAAAGGGGCTATGTCTGCTACTTTAAGTGCATCTGGTATCTCCCCCGTGTCCAAGCTCTTGTCCAAGCTCTTCCTCCACACTATACTGAGTGCCTGTGTGTTGCGGTGGTGGATTTGGTGGTGTTACCGCTGACGGACCACCCAACCCACAACTCGACAAATGCTCATATTTCACTAGGAGATCACACTAGGCACTTCTGGCTCTTGGAGAGGGGCTCAACGTCACACGTTTAGGGGATGCGGCTCCAACACGCAGCCTTGTTGTCACGTGCACACACCCACTCGAGCCGCTGTGACTCCCCACTCTCTCCTCATGAAATATGACCTCCTCAATCCCCTTTGTCTTACTAGACTTCTGTCTTACCCTGTCCACAGCAGTGGTTCCTGTTTCTTGCTCTCTCTCTCCTTCTTTACTATTTCCTGGGAAGCCTCACTGGGACAAGTGCAGACACCAGCAAATTTGGATACATTTACTGGACGAAGTACATACACAATACATGCATACGTATAATAATAATGATGAATCCTATACTCTGTACTATTATAATCAGGTTGCACTCCAACACCATCAGAACTCTATCCTCAGCTTGCTAAGTGGTATCCTATCTCTTGGTATTACCTAATATTATCAACCTCCTCAAGTAGATTAAGTCTCACAATATAATGTTACACTACCATCAAGAGAATGTATACATATATATATACCTATAAACACATATAAGGCAAATCAGCATTTGAATGCAATAACATACATATATATATATATATATATATATATATATATATATATATATATATATATATATATATCAGTATCAATGATCCGTGCCACACAACGAATCAATCGACCATTCTATCAGTCTTAGAACACATATATATCTGTAGGTACTCCTGCCTACGTCTGTAACTCAAAACTTCAATATACACTTCTTGGCACATAAATGGCAAACGATCACTCACCTCTCACTGCGTCGTTCACGCTAATGACAAACACTCTCACCTCCATACAAGTGATCATTTAGAACTATTTCACTACCCTGACAACTTCAGGTTCCTCAGGGCTTAAACACCAGGATCCTCTGCAGCTCCTCCAGGCTGCTACCATGAAGATTCCTTGAACAACTATGGTGCTTCCCTAATCCTATTAGGATCATCCACAGCTCTCCTGGCTGCTGCACCATAAAGTTTCCTCGAATAACTGTGGCACTTCACCACCTCTGCAGAAGCACGTGACACTCCTCCTCACTGCTTCTTCATAGCTCGGGGTCCTCTCCTCCCCTGCCTTGGAGTCTCACCAACTACTCCTTCTGTGCTGGCTTCGAAGTCCTCAGCAACTTCTTCCCCAAAGGACAAACCTGCAACCCATTTGCACTCCAATAAATTGTTTCCCTTTTTAACACATAAACAAAATTAATCACACAACATCTTTGTCTCCAATCTCTATCTGTCTTCTACATTTAATGAGAGTAGACTCCCCCGTGGGCGAGTCCATGCGCCACCTCGCTGGGCGAGCCTCACTCATGCTGGGAGGGGCCTCCTTCCTCAGGAGCCGGGCTCCTTCAGTTGCCCGCCAGCGCTCAGAGAAGACGGACGTCGCTCCGCGCTCCTCCCACTTCACTCTCTTATTTTAGGCTTTCTGCCATACCAAAACATTTCTAACTTGAAAATAAACATCGCTACTGTCGCTGGGCACACGACCAACTACAAGCAAACACTATGAACTGGCTTAAATCGGGCTTACCACAGATTATCTGGTCGAGGGCGCTTCTCCCTCTGACAACGTCTGACCAGGGCGCTTGTCACAGCCCACAAAACTGTCACTGGGCGGCTTAATACTCTCTCCTCGCCGTCCAGGACTTGAGACCACAACGTCTTCAGCTCGATTCAACAGCTGGAACGTCTGCACCTTCTCTTCTCTTGGAGATAATATCACTAGGGGTTCCCTCCTGGCGGGAGCTCGTCAAAGCGCGGCTCCTCCCCTGCGATGTCTGGCCTCAAGTGAGGTCATCGCCCTCCACAAGCGAGCCTCACGCCTCCAGTAACTTGTCCACATCTTCCAACAAGTCATTTATCTGTTTTCTAGTTCATTGCCCATAATCTCAAACTTTTATATAAATTCAACACACCATCTTACATCTGTGTTATCGCCTCTATAATTTCTGGACCTTCCAGTTAGGTCAGGCTTGCTGAATAACTCTCAAAGGGTGAGACTCGTTTCTCCTGCAGGCTGAGATCATAACACTGTGGTACTGGCACTTTGCATTTCTTTATAAATATTGAATTCCATGAATCTGGACCCGGGGCCGAGTGCATGGGCATGTATTCAATTTCTCTTTCAAAGTCTAGTATGCTCGTGTTGATATCGGTTATATTTCCAGGTGTTTGAATATCCTGCATAAAGAAATTCTCTGGATCTTCCACTTTCATGCTGTTTATTGGAGTTCACCATAACTTTAACACTGCAGACATAAAAACAGCATTATAATTATATTTTAATCACAGGATGGGTTTCCTCATAGCTACTTAAGACTTGTGTGCCCCAGTTCTAAGTTCCAAATCATGTACGTAGTATTAATAAACATCTCTTTAGGAAGCTGACTTAAGTTATTTCTTAGTGTTCACTACTCCACTAGGTAACGATAAATATATATCTCACTGATATATTACTAATTATATTCAATTATTACAGATGATTTTGACGTTGCAAAACGAAGATGCTTAGCTGCGGAAGACACTTCTAATGTGGAAACTGAAGACGATATGGGCTATCCTCAACAACGAAAAAGGAAACCATGCTACAAATATGAAGCAGAGAATTCCGAGAATAACAAACGTAAGCATTGATAACCTACTACAGTAATTTAAAAAAAAATTACAACTTGAAAAATGCCGTTCAATACATTAAACAATTTAAATAATTTCAGGCAATCATCACTCGTCTCAATCCAAAAGAAGTGTTCGCCATCTTCATATGAGAATACACCTTCAAAAGAAATAAGTCCTCCGCAAATACCATATTATTCTGGTATATTAAGTGAATGTAAGGATTAGTAGTAAATAACATTAAAAGTTCTAAATTGATATTTAACCATGCTTCCTTTGTTTGGTTATTTATGCTCTTGGTTTAAAAAACTAAAACTGCTCTAAACTTAGTTCTCTTGCTGTTTTTTTTTTTTTAATTCCTTCTGGAAGTACTAGAAGCTTTGAGTAATTTTTGTGCTTATCTGGAATTTCTATATAAAATTGTTTATATTTCTAATTGTTTGATGTTAAGCATATTTTCTTTTATGTGCATTTATTCTGTGCATATGGGTCTAGTGAGCTTTTCCCACTTTGTCTAGCAGTTGCTTTTCACTTGTCACAGTTCAGGAAATTTTGGTTTCCCTTTGATGTAGTCACTAAACAAGCAGGTTTGTTATTACCTTTTATTTCTTTTGTTTGTCCCTACATGAGGCTGGACTTTTGGCTTCTTTGGGGGCCTTACTTCCCGGTTGTTAACCAAATATTATTATTAAGTCATTAATAGTTTAAACTAACCATGAGAAAGAGGGGGGGCGGCCATGCCTTCTGACTTACTTCCAACGTTAGTCCAATCCAGATAGGTTTTAAAGCACAAGCCCGAAATTACTCCCGGACGGACTGACATCTAGATAACCCAGCGACATAAATGAAGGATGCCTACAAACGAAGGGGGTGCGCAGGAACACCAGCCTCCAAAAACAGGAGTCTACATGTGAGACCTCACGTCGCTAGGTACCACACTCGGCAGAGGAAAGAAGTCAATACTGGACTTCACGTTGTCTGGGCCACACCCAAGAGCAAGCACCCCTGGGAAGAATAAATTAAGAACTCCAACTACAGATAATAAAAGAATCCGAAAGAAATCGTTAAAGTACATAAAGGGTGACTGCACCCGCTGGAAC
>WNGS01038786.1:0-14249 GCA_020271785.1 Procambarus virginalis
GGATTTAGTGGACTGGGAGGCCAATTTCAGTCGAATTTGCGCTGGTTGTGTCCAGATGGGTTAGTTTTGCCTACTCTGTAGGCAGCAATAATGTTAGTTTTGTCTAGATTGACCTGCAATTCTTGTTTTAGAGATTCTGAACAATTTCAGTACACTTTTCACCTTCGCGTTCAATTGGAATAGCTTGGGACGACACAACTACAGAATCAAGCAGCTTTTGCTGATCTTGTTCATCCTGGGTGACGGAACGTTGGGCGGATAAAGTATTGATACTTGCAGTCATTTTGCTGAGTCATTTTGTTTGTTCTGGCGGATGTGGTCCCAGCCGATGTCTAGCAGCTGAGGGCACAGCTGGTGGTGTTCCAGCTGTGCATGCCCCTGGGGGGCTAAGCACAGCTGCTGTAGTTCCGGCTGATGTGGTACCGCCAGCAGACGGCACAGCTGGCGGTGTTCCAGCTGAGCATGCGGGGCCAAGCACAGCTGCTGATGCTCCGGCGGAGGTGGACGCAGTCGATGGTTCAGCAGCTGAGGGCACAGCTGGTGGTGTCCTATTATTAATTCTATTTTCTCCATTATTAGTTTCTTGTTATAATTTATTTATTATATATTTCTTTAATTTTATAATTTTATTGTGTTTGTTGTTCTAAGTCCTATCTATATAAATTTGTTATTTCCTATTGCTTACTTTACTTCCCAGCCGACGATCCAGCAGCTGATGGTTCAGCTGGCGGTGTTCCGAGCTGAGTGTGACACTGGGGGCCAAGTACAGCTGCTGTTGTTCCGGCTGATGTGTTCCCAGCCGATGATCCAGCAGCCGACGGCACAGCTGGCGGTGTGCCAGCTGAGCATGCCCTGGGGGCCAAGCACAGCTGCTGTTGTTCTGGCTGATGAGGTCCCAGCCAATGATCCAGCATGCCGATGGCACACCTGGTGGTGTTTATTATCAGTCCCGGCTGATGTGGTCCCAGCCGATGATCCAGCAGCTGACGGCACAGCTGGCTGTGTGCCAGCTGAGCATGCCCTGGGGGCCAGGCACAGCTGCTGTTGTTCCGGCTGATGTGTTCCCAGCCGATGATCCAGCAGCCGACGGCACAGCTGGCGGTGTGCCAGCTGAGCATGCCCTGGGGGCCAAGCACAGCTGCTGTTGTTCCGGCTGATGAGGTCCCAGCCGATGATCCAGCATGCCGATGGCACACCTGGTGGTGTTTATTACCAGTCCCGGCTGATGTGGTCCCAGCCGATGATCCAGCAGCTGACGGCACAGCTGGCTGTGTGCCAGCTGAGCATGCCCTGGGGGCCAGGCACAGCTGCTGTTGTTCCGGCTGATGTGGTCCCAGCCGATGATCCAGCATGCCGATGGCACACCTGGTGGTGTCCCAGCTGTGCACGACCCCGGGGCCAAGCACAGCTGCTGTTGTTCCGGCTGATGTGGTACCAGCCGATGATCCAGCTCCTGATGCCACAGCTGGTGGCGTTTCCGAGCTGAGCATGACCCTGGCGGCCAAGCACAGCTGCTGTTGTTCCGGCGGAGGTGGTCCCAGCCGATGATCCAGCAGCTGACGGCACAGCTGGGGTGTTCCAGCTGATCATGCCCCTGGGGGCCAAGCACAGCTGCTGTCGTTCCGGCTGATGTGGTCCCAGCCGACGGCACAGCTGGTGGTGTTACAGCAGAGCATGCCCCTGGGGGCCAAACACAGCTGCTGATGTTACGGCGGAAGTGGTCCCGGCCGACGATCCAGCAGCTGAGGGCACAGCTGGTGGTGTTCCAGCTATGAATGCCCCTGGGGGGCTAAGCACTGCTGCTGTAGTTCTGGCTGATGTGGTACCAGCCGATGATCCAGCAGCTGATGTCATAGCTGGTGGTGTTCCGGCTGAGCACGCCCCTGGGGGACAAGCCCATCGGCTGTAGTCCAGCTGATGAGGTCCCTGACGATAATCCAGCAGCTAAGTGCACAGCTGGTGGTGGTCCAGCTGAGCATGCCCCTGGGGGCCAAGCCCGGCTGCTGTAGTTCCGGCTGATGTGGTCCCAGCTGATGGTCCAGCAGCCGCAGGCTCCGCTGGCAGTCTTCCAGAGGAGCGTGCCCTTCCCAGCTGCTGAGGTCCCAGCCGATGATCCAGCAGCTGATGGCACAGCTGAGGGTGTTTCACCTGAGCATGCCCTGGGGCGCCAGGACCAGTTCTGGATGTCCTGGCTGAAGATTTTCGCGCAGCTGCAAGGTCCAGTTGCCGAGGCTGCAGATGGCGTGTCCCAAACGAGGATCTTCACGAGGGAAGAAGGGAAGTAAGCTTTTTCTAACCATTCTTGCTAATAATTTTGTTACAGTTCTCATTCGTCTTGTCGAGCGTAAGTGTTTCTGCAGTTCCATGCCACTTAACCCCCTCTTGCCTTGGCCTGTTGGCGTCCCTTAGTACTTCCCGCTTACACTGGGGGCCAGGCACAGCTGCCGTTGTCCCGGCTGGTGGGGTACCACCCGATGATTCAGCGGCTGCTGGCCCAGCTGGTGGTGTTCCAGCTGGGCATGCCCTGGGGGGCCAAGCACAGCTGCTGTTGTCCCGGCTGGTGTGGTCCCAGCCGATGTTCCAGTAGCCGATGGCACAGCTGGTGGTGTTCCAGCTGAGCTTGCCCCTGGGGGCCATGCGCAGCTGCTGTTGTCCCGGCTGATGCGGTACCAGCCGATGAGCCAGCAGCTGATGGCACAGCTGGTGGTGTTCCAGCTGGGCACGCCTAGGGGCCAAGCACAGCTGCTGTTGTTCCGGCTGAGGTGGTCCCAGCCGATGATCGGCAGCTGATGGCCCAGCTGGTGGTGCCCCAAGCTGCGCATGCCCCTGGGGGCCAGGCACAGCTGCTGCTGTTCCGGCCGATGAGGTACCAGCCGAGGATCCAGCAGTCGATGGCCAAGCTGCTGGTGTTCCACCTGAGCAGGCCCCTGGGGGCCAAGCGCAGCTGCTGTTGTTAAGGCTGAGGTGGTCCCAGCCAATGATCCAACAGCTGATGGCCCAGCTGGTGGTGTCACAAGCTGAGCACGCCCCTAACGCATTTTCTCTCCTTTTAATAATAAATTTGTTACAGTTCTCATACGTCTTGTTGAGCGTAAGGGGTTCCGCAGTTCGATTCCACTTAACACCCTCTTTCCTTGGACTGTTGGCGTACCTTAGTATCTCCCCGCGGCATAGCGATATGGACTTCGCTGCACTCTAGGCAGTCTTCGGAGCCACCTGCAGTCCACTGGCTGAACTGTGCTTTAACATTGACTTAATTTATGTTATTTAACATAATTTACATTATAATTCTTTATATTCTACAATTTTATTGTATTTTATTATCTTTCTATTATTCATCGTCTTATTAAATTTAATTGATAATTTATGTAAAAATACTTATATAAATGCTATTATATATAATTTATTATTGGTACTTGCCGTGCCTGTGCCTACCAACTCTCGACGCAGCCCGCTCAGCTATGCCTGGGACTTTATTCAATCCTACCTATTCCTGCCTTCCGCGACAGGTGTCGCAGCCAGTTATCCCACTCTCGCAGCCTAAGTCGCCAGCAGTATACTTTGATGCGGTTCCACGCACCTGTGCCTTTGCTCTTCACGTTAACTCTGCACACCAGCCCCTGCCCACCCTTACTGCTTTATTACTTCCAGACCCACAACAGAACGAGGACGACGAAAACCTGTGATGATCGTGGAAGGCGCAGTGGGGCTATGAACGGTGGACCACGGCTCTCATGCCCACCGTGCGAGGTATACTAGGAGGCAACCGACTCCCTTCTAAGCAGACACCTCCACTCCACACCCGAGGGGCTCACCACAGCGACAACGACCGACTCGGGGTCGACCCTGGCGAGTCGGCCTCGGAGTGGACAGCGTCCACATTCCCACACCCGCCCTGGGGCCAGCCATCCAGGACTGGTCTCTGCGAAGGTGGGCTACTACGAGGAAGATAAACACGGAAACAACCAGTCATTCCCCACGGTGACACGCGCTGCCTGCATGGAGTACAAACCCGGCAGTATGTACTCCTCCCAGTCCACAGTGGGGGGCTTCCCGCCTCCCCGCTCCACAGCTCGTCAAGATGGTACTCCGCCGGCCCACCAAGCGAGCTGCGTCTCCTCGCAGCATCTGCCAAGTAGACCCGGAATGGTACCTTTTTCAGTCTGGGTCAAGGAAGACCGACTGTTTTTTAATGGCCTCTCCGGGCATACGGGCACGCTTACGGCCACAGTAGCGAGGGGTGGGGGTTCCGCGCCGCTGGCCCTCACGGGATTGGGGGTGCTCCGTCGGAACCCCCAAAGTGATAAGCTCAATAATAGTCATCTATGATTATTATTTTAATTTATGTAATAAATTTTGTAATAATTAATTTTGTAATTAATTTATATAATTAATTTTGTAATTAATTTATATAATAATTAATTTATGTAATTAATTTACATAATAATTAATAATAAATTAAGCCCCCACTTGATGTGCATTTTCTTCCAAGCCACAGAAAATAGACGCTGTAGAACCCCCAAAGTGATAAGCTCAATAATAGTCATCTATGATTATTATTTTAATTTATGTAATAAATTTTGTAATAATTAATTTTGTAATTAATTTATATAATTAATTTTGTAATTAATTTATATAATTAATTTATGTAATTAATTTACATAATAATTAATAATAAATTAAGCCCCCACTTGATGTGCATTTTCTTCCAAGCCACAGAAATAACAATTAGCGGGTAAATTAGCACGCGTCATGGAAGGAGCAGTAGATATAACTCAAAGCGATAGTAAAGGCATAGATAACTGCATTAAAGTACTGTGAAAAGTTGCCGCCTGGATGCCATTACTTGCGAGAAGTGAGTCCGGGAATAGGTTCATTATTTGATGCTAGAAAACGCCCCAGCTATCGTGCCCGAAGGTATAAGATAGAATTCAGAACGCAGCATATCCGCGGAGAGTGTGTGTAGCCAGAATGCGGAGTACTTGCACCCAACCGTTCCCAGGGAAAAAGAGCAAACTAAGTATGTCAGTAATGACAGGAATAGTAATTGTAGTTCCTATCTCCTATAGTATCTACATAAATATACAATTAACAACTTGTACATAGATAGCCTTAAAGCTCAGTGTAGGAAACTAAGATGATGAAATTAAGTACTTTTTGGTTTTGCTTTTAAATAAGGCAAAAGTTTTACAGTTTTTCAATTCACTAGGGAGTGAGTTCCATAGACTAGGTCCCTTAATTTGCATAGAGTGTTTACACAGATTAAGTTTGACCCTGGGGATATCAAAGAGATATTTATTTCTGGTGTGGTGATAATGGGTCCTATTACATCTGTCCAGAGAGAGTTTCAGAGCATGGTTTGCATTTAAGTTGTAGCGAGTTAATCTTATACTCGCTCCATTATCTCATTATCTTCATAGCATAACTAATTACAGAAGCTACAATCCTTTCCCCAATACTCTCCTCACCTTGTTGGAGGGAGCTGAGGTGTAATCACCATATAACCCAGCGATGTGACAACAGCAAGACAGTTCAATCTCCACAGTCAACAATGTAGCACTCGGCGTGTACAGTCCTAATCGACCCAAGACGCTACAGCTTCGACACAGAGCAGACAGCAGACTACGACCTCATTCGGCTACAACGCTCTCCCACATAGAGCTCCGCGACTCCGGCCATACTCAGCTCTCTGCTCTGCTCCAGGCTTCGTCTCAACGTCTACGACACTGCTGTATCCAGGACTACTAAATAAATATGAAACTCACTAAACACCTTGAGGATACCTTGAGGTGCTTCCGGGGCTTATCGTCCCCGCGGCCCGGTCATCGACCAGGCCTCCTGGTCATCGACCAGGCCTCCTGGATCTGTGTATCTAATCAACCCAACAACGTAACATAACCGTACGTTACATTGGTGACCCCTGAGAGTTTCGACGATACCCAGCCACGATGAACTACAACATGGATTCTCACTGGACCTTCACTCCTGCTGTGGCTTGCTGTGGACCGCTGCCACCTGTCATGGAACGTTGCCAACACCCTCGCCACAGCTATGATTTTCATCGCGATCATCTCTGCATTTTCATCTACTACGGCTTGCTGCTCCGCGATCGTTACTCACTCATCTGGCAGCTTCATCAGTAACTACATATTGTGGGATCTACAGCCTGTCCTGCCGACTCTCCGTCGCTGCCCGGGCACTGCTTGTCCCACAGGGACGCCCACGAAAGCTGCTCTTTCGTCAGATTCATCTACACGTTCATTACATTCTGATACTCTGCCGACTCAAGCACTTTGCGCAGTACAGGACTTACAGCTTGCGTTTCCGACTCTTCGTCGCCTCCAGGACAATTCAGCTCTAGCAGTGATTACCTTGTTGTCCTAACTACGTGCCTACATTACCTCCTATTGTCCTGGTGCCCGAGCCCATCCGCCCCGGATCTAAATGCTCCACCAGCGACCCAAGGACGCAACAATCATGCACATTCTTCTCTCCTGCTACATCGAGCTTGTCCACACACTGCCTACATCTTTTGGTACCGGACTACATGTTCCACAACGACCACGTATTTTTTGTTATATTGTTTTCTTCCATTCCCTGGCAGGGGGAGTCCTGTAGCGAGTTAATCTTATACTC
Source organism: Procambarus virginalis (assembly GCA_020271785.1). Taxonomy (NCBI): domain Eukaryota; kingdom Metazoa; phylum Arthropoda; class Malacostraca; order Decapoda; family Cambaridae; genus Procambarus; species Procambarus virginalis. Next base: position 6,637 of record WNGS01038786.1, read on the forward strand.
GCTCCATTATCTTATTATCTTCATAGCATAACTAATTACAGAAGCTACAATCCTTTCCCCAATACTCTCCTCACCTTGTTGGAGGGAGCTGAGGTGTAATCACCACATAACCCAGCGATGTGACAACAGCAAGACAGTTCAATCTCCACAGTCAACAATGTAGCACTCGGCGTGTACAGTCCTAATCGACCCAAGACGCTACAGCTTCGACACAGAGCAGACAGCAGACTACGACCTCATTCAGCTACAACGCTCTCCCACAAAGCTCCGCGACTCCGGCCATACTCAGCTCTCTGCTCTGCTCCAGGCTTTGTCTCAACGTCTACGACACTGCTGTATCCAGGACTACTAAATAAATATGAAACTCACTAAACACTGTGTATCTAATCAACCCAATAACGTAACATAACCGTACGTTACAAAGTACAGGGTTTTGTAAATGTAATTGACACAAGAGAATGTGTGGAGGGAGTTAATATTTAGCAAGTTTAGGGATTTAAACAAGGGAGCTGAGTGTTGTCTGAAAGCAGAGTTAGTTATTATTCTGATAGCAGATTTTTGCTGGGTGATGATGGGCTTAAGGTGGTTTGCAGTGGTAGACCCCCATGCACAGATACCATAATTAAGATAGGGGTAGATTAGTGCATAATATAGTGAGAGGAGAGCAGAGTTAGGAACATAATATCTGGTTTTGGAGAGTATACCAACTGTCTTAGAGACTTTCTTAGTTATGTGTTGAATGTGGGTGCTGAAGTTGAGTCTCTTGTCTAGGAATAGGCCAAGAAACTTGCCATCATTTTTATTACTGATGTTAATGTTGTCTATCTGTAGCTGAATTGCATTTGATGATTTGCTTCCAAATAAGATGTAGTAAGTCTTTTCGATGTTTAATGTTAGTTTGTTAGTTGACATCCATAAGTGGACTTTTTTTAATTCATTATTCACAACATTATTTAGTGTATGTGGGTTGAGGTCTGAATAGATAAGGGTAGTATCGTCAGCAAACAATATAGGTTTGAGAATATTAGAGACATTAGGCAGATCGTTTATAGATATAAGAAATAGAAGAGGTCCTAAGATACTGCCCTGTGGCACTCCAACGGTAATTGGTAGAGTGGAAGAAGTTGTATCATTGATGGTTACATATTGGTGTCTGTCACTAAGATAGGATCGGATGTAGTCAAGGGCAAGGTCTCGGATTCCATAATGCTGGAGTTTAAGTAAGAGGTAGTTGTGATTAACAGTATCAAAGACTTTTCTTAGGTCAATGAAGAGTCCAATCGGAAACTCATTTTTGTCAAGGGCTGAGTAGATTACGTCAAGGAGACTAATGATTGCATCGTTGGTGCTCTTTTGGGACCGGAAGCCAAACTGGCAGGGGCTGAGTATGTCGAATTTTACGAGGTAGGAATAGAGCTGTTTGTAAATAATTTTTTTCAAATATTTTTGATAGAATGGGTAGATTTGATATTGGTCTATAATTATTTATGTCCGCCGGATTGCCTTCTTTATGGACTGGCGTTACTCTTGCTTTTTTGAGGATATCAGGGAAGGTGTGACACTCTATAGATTTGTTGAACAGTAGGGCTATGGGTGGGGCAAAGGCACGGGAGGCTCTCTTGTATACAATGGACGGAATTTCACTGGTGTTCCCTGCCTTGCTTTTTAGAGAGTGTATGATGGACACAACATCTGCCGGGCTGATTGGTGAAAGGAGAAGAGAGTTTGGATAGCAGCCTGAGAGATATGTGTTAATGTGTCTGAGTCTGTGGGATTTTACTGGCAAGATTAGCACCAACCGATGAAAAGAAACTATTAAATTCATTTGCCATTTCTAAATCAGTTGACGGTATATCCCCATCCTTGTAGAGTTTTATTTGGTTATGTGAGTGTTGTTTAGTTCCTAGGATACTAGAGATGGTTTTCCAAGTGCTTTTTATTTTAGCTTTTGCTTCATTGAATCTATTCACATAATATGCAAGTTTTGCCTTTCTTACGATACTGGTAAGCATTGATGAGTACCTTTTAGCTACTTCCTTTGAAACTAGGCCAATCCTAGTCCACTAGTCCACCTAGCTAGTAGGCCAATCCTATCCACCGCTGTCCACTGGATGGGGGGCGGTGTGCAGGACAGTTTTTTTTAGTTTAGTTCATTTATTATATTGAATTTTGTAACTAGCTCATCAAGATTGTAACTTGTTTAGCTAAATGAATTGTGGGGTTCAGTCCCTGAGCCCATTATGTGCCTCTGTAACACTACCGCCCACGGGATGGGTATGGGGTGTATAATAAATGAACTAAACTAACTACAAGAATATACTCTTAACACCCAATGTACCTTCTTCTTGTATATAAATAAATACAGAAATAAATACAAATAACATATATTTACACACACACAGGTAATAGGTGAGTACACAGGTATGTGTTGGGGTGTTGTTTGGGGTTGATGGGGGTGAGGGGCCCAGGGGGGGACAACAACAACAAGAGCGTCTGAGAGTGAGAGAGGCGACACAGTCTGCGTGTGTGTGGTTGTAGTGTTTAGGTGGGTGGTGATGTAGCTCTACAGTTGTGGTGGTGGGTCGTTGTGATGTAGTTGTAGAGTGGTGCAGGTGGGTTGTGATATAGTTGTGCGGAGTGTGGTAGGTGTACCCGGGGCGAGCGAGCCGTCCCCCACACAGTAAGAGTGTTGCCCTTCACACTACGTGTCTACGGGTTGTTCTCGTCACACCGAACCTTCGCCACATGTAAATCTTTACCCACCTGCCTGTGGATATTTGTTATACTTGTATGTCTTATGATGCAGGTGATTGAAATTGAAATAAGTTTATTGAGGTAAAATACACACAAAGGGATGAGGTAGCTCAAGCTATTCTCACTCCGTTCAGTACATCGTGTTAATACATACATAGACACACATCACAAACAATAAACGTATTACCGAACATTCTGAGAGATAAACATATACATTTCCTCCTTTACACAAGTTGTATGGTATCAGACGTACACACAAATACTTTTATGACCTAGGTATACTGTATGATGATGGTTTAATTTAGTTCACTGCACTGTATCACAGCTTCTCGTACTCCCGAGTTTACCTGAGACCCAATGACACTAGTGGCCTTGACGAGGACAGGAAGCTGGCGGCTTGTCGATTTTCCCCCCATTTACCTTTATCTTTTCCAGGTATATTTTAAAACAACACAGTTTTGGCATTTACGACTTCGCCGGGTAGGCTGTTCAGATTCATATTTAGATTCAGATTCTTTATTCAGGAAAAGGTAGATCCATTGAGTTACATACTGTACATAATGATGGATTTAAAGATAGGGATAGTATATACAATACCTAAAGACACTAGTATGCATAGCATTTTGGGCAAAGTGAGGGGGGAAAAACACTTAGACTAAAACTTAATAGTAATTGAGCATAAAGTATAAATTGCATTAAAAAAAAAAGGGGGGGAGGGAACAAGGTAGAGAATAGCAATTATACAAGTTGGTCAACAAACAGCATTGATTACAATAGTAAGACATGGGTTGACATTTAGGGGTAAGGTAGGTTACATGGAGTTTATTGGGTAGTTTTTTAGTTTTTATCTTATCTGGTTGAGAGAGGTACAATCTTTGACATGGTTGGGAAGGTCATTCCACGTTCTGGGTCCTTTGATTTGTAGAGCATTTCTAGTTTGATTAAGTCGTACTCTTGGAATATCAAATAGGTATTTGTTTCTGGTGTGGTGACCATGAGTTCTGTTACAACCTTCTAAGAAGCTTTTAAGGTCATGATTGACATTACAGTTCAGAGTTTTAAATATATAGAGTACACAAGAGAGGATGTGCAGTGACTTAATATCTAACATATTCAGAGATTTGAGTAAGGGTACCGAGTGATGTCTGGAGCCAGTTCAATATTGTTCTAATAGCAGCTTTGTGTTGAGTATTTAGAGGACGTAAATGATTTTGGGTAGTAGAACCCCAAGCACAAATACCATAGTTGAGATAAGGATAGATGAGAGAGTAATAGAGCATCACCAGGGCAGGGCGAGGAACATAATATCTGATCTTAGAAAGAATGCCAACAGTTTTAGATACTTTTTTTGCTATCTTTAGAATGTGTCCCTGGAAATTCAGCTTATCGATGAGGATACAAAGGAATTTACCATCAACTTTGTTAGTAATTAGGATATTGTTTATTCTTAGATTAATTTAATTTGAGGATTTATTACCAAACAAAATATAGAAAGTTTTGTCAATGTTAAGGGTGAGTTTGTTAGCAGTTAGCCAAAGATGGACTTTCTTTAGTTCAGTATTCACTGTGACATTTAGACCAAGAGGGGTCAGGACTGGAGAAAATGAAGGTTGTGTCATCAGCAAATAAGATTGGTTTGAGGTGTTGTGAGGCATTTGAGAGGTCATTAATGTAGATGAGAAAGAGGAGAGTGCCAAGTATGCTGCCCTGTGGAAAATGGTTAATGGCTGTTCCATGGGTTAATAACCCTGTGCATGAAAAAGCATCTCCTGTTTTCAGTCCTACGTTGTGGCTTGTTGAGTTTGAAACTGTTGCTCCTTGTTTGTGTTACTTATGACCTTTTGAAGAAAATACTTGAATAAAAATCCTCTAACGGGAGCCAGCGGCTGAGCGGACAGAACACTGGACGCGTGATCCTGTGGTCCCGGGTTCGATACCGGGCGCCGGCAAGAAACAATGGGCAGAGTTTCTTTCACCCTGATGCCCCTGTTACCTAGCAGTAAATAGGTACCTGGGAGTTAGTCAGTTGTCACGGGCTGCTTCCTGGGGGTGGAGGCCTGGTCGAGGACCGGGCCGCGGGGACACTAAAGCCCCGAAATCATCTCAAGATAACTTGTTCAGTATTTTAAAAGTTTCAATGAAATCCACCCTTGCATGTCTGCTTTGTAGTGTTGTTAGCCCAGTGGCCTTCAAGCATTCCAGATACTAGAGATAATTTGGGTCCGGAATAACTTGTTGCCCGGTGTTGCACCTTCTCCAGAGCAGCTGTGTCCTTCTGAAAATGAGGTCTCCATGCTTGGATATAGTAATCCAAATGGAGGCACACCAGAGATTTATACAGTTGAACTATGACCTTCTTTTCCTTATAGCCAAAAGTACACTTGGATATCCCAGGAGTTTGGTTAGCTTTTCTGACTGCTGCTCCCACCTGTTTTGCAACTTTTAATGAGTGGTGGTTTTTGACTCCAAGGTCCTTTTCTTTCTCGGAACTGTTACTTTAATGTATCGCACATTTCATTTTTCATTTTCTGTGAATGGTTTCCCATTTTCAACCTCTAAATATTATCCTTAACCTACAATTGCTTTTGATGAATTTATAAAATAGATCTGGTTCTGTTTTACATTTGTCCACTATCCCTTTTTCAAAAAAAATTTCTGCCTCTCTCCTCACTGCTTTGTAGTTGTTTCTCGCTTCTTTGTATCACTGGTATGTTTGGGAGTTTGACCTCCTCCTATACTGATTCCTTTTTGTATCTTTTAGTCTCTGGCTCTCCTACATCATCTCTTGATTTTGGATGTCTTAATAATTTTATATTTGCAACATTTAATTGTTGTTCCCATAATGACTTAGTTTCACATCTGTTACACAGACACGGGACATCCGTCATATACATACTTACTAACATGTAAATAATGAATATATCTTCAGGGAAGAGCAATAGGTATGTCTGCACTGAATCATAAACTGCGACCTGTAATTTCACCCCGCCCCCCAGAGTTTTGTTGGAAATTTCCAACAGTTAATTACTAACTGGCTCTCCTACAGTTTCTGTTGAACCAATCCTATTTCCTAGTGTGGCTTGTTCATTGTGTAAAAACTTTCCTATGTCCAAATTGGCATAGAAAGACCCAATCAAGACACATTGTAATACAGTGGTATTCCCAGTGAAGAACCTTATACAGTACCTGACATGTAATAGAATATTATTTACTGGCCTCAGGATAAAGCCACCCCTTTCATCTTGTTCATAATCTAAAATAACTCCAGTATAGACCTACAGTGCAAGCTGTATATATATATATCTTACCCATCTTAAATCTTGCCTATGCTTCACCTATCCAAATATCCCCTGGCCATATGCAACCTAACACACTTAGAAAGTAAAGATATTAAGTAAGTTGCTTATCAAACAAAATCAAATTGAATGTTTATTCGGGTAAAAGTACATACATACAACATGAGTTACAAACATAATGTTGGATTTCAGGAAAGAGGTAGTACATGCAATGCCTATAGCCACAAATACGCACAGCATTTCGGGCAACTTAATACTGAGATCAAAGCATAAATTGAGTTGAAAAAGGGAAAAGGGGGGGGGGGTGGCAGAAATCAGCAGTTATAAAAGTCGGTCATAATAGGTAAAGACGACAAGTTGTAAACAAGTAGGTAAAGACAAGTTGATTACCTTTATAAGTAACGACAAGTTATAAAAGGGATGGGGGAGACTGTCAAATAAAAGCAGCTCCAGATTTGCACGAGTTATGCTCCTGGTAAAACCTGTGTACAAATGAAACTACACAAATCAAACTTAGGCATACTGTGTATGGAAAATATAAAGTTATATTCCTTACAACCCAAAAATAATTAGTTTCACTTTTTACTCAATATAACATATTTAAACATTAATATGTAATTCTTCCATCACTTCAACCAATAATGGAATACTGTTCAAACTTATGTCCAGAATTCTTGATGTACAAATATTAACCCAAACGTTTTTAAAACACAAGATATGTGGACATATATATGAAAGCCCGACTGCCAAGAATGTGTTACACAGTGGTCATAAGATAATTTGTAATTAACCCGTGTACCACAAATTTCCCTGTGCGTTTCAAAACTCGGTTTAAAAGTACTGTATTAATTCATATTCATATCACTGAATCTGCACATATTGGTGATCCAGAGCTGAGAGAATTGTGCCCTCTAAGGGTTTAAGTTCTCAGTGATGTAAATTGTAAGGCAACTCAAATTTTCTTTAATATATACATAATTGCAATTTCTTATTTTACTTAACCTGTATAGTACAGTATGTTAGTAATGAGATGCTTCTGTATAACTTTAAGTTTAAATAAATTACCATGATCTTTGTAATATAGTTCAGTACATTATTACAATACAGTATAATGAGTGATCTGCATGTTAAAAATGAATATTGGGTTGCCTTAAATTAAAGAGCATCCATGCAACAAAAGAAACCCCTGGTATAGTATTGGAATATTTTATTCACTTCTGTACTTGTTTAAGAACCCTTAAGAAAACTTCCCATTACAAAGCTGCAGTAAACACATTAGCTGGTTATAAGAGATTGTGTTTTTGATTGAAATATTTATTAATATTTTATTAATAATTCAAAATTACTTTGTTCTAGATTCTTCTACCAACATGTATAATGGCATTGGACTACAAACAGCCCGAGGGTCAGGCACTAATGGTTATGTGCAACGAAATCTTGCCCTAATTCGCAGCATTAAAAACAAGTAGGTATAGTTTTGTTAAAAAGAAAAAAATATTAACATGTTACACCTTTAACATTCAATCGGAAAAATTAAAGTTTCTGAGGTGTAATATTCAGTTG
>WNGS01038789.1:0-17659 GCA_020271785.1 Procambarus virginalis
GGTCTTACCACTCTTGAGGTAAGCTGAATCTCTTCCTGTGTGGGACCATACAAAGTTGATCTTTTCAAGACTACCTTACAAATTGATCTTTTCCTATAATCTTTTCAATACTACCTTATGCTTTACAAGCTTGGCTACATACAACCTACAAGTACTAAAGCCAAGGGTGTTCGTGAGTGCGTTATTGCAAGCACACAGAATGAAGAAACAGGAAGCGAATATTTATCTGTACCTGGTGCACTGAGAGTGAAGTCACACTGTGTACCATGGACTACTTCGTTGACTATTATTCACTTCCGAAGTACTGAGTGTGTAATACAGTGTGTTACTGTGTAGTGTGTGAAACCGTACATATTGTAATTTTAGTGAATTTTTAACAGGTAACATTGCAACAATAAACATTTATTGTGTCAGTAATTTGTCCACATGTACAGTATCACAGTTCCATGGAACATTATGAACGTTCTACTGTATACATATTGTAAAGGACACATATATGCATCATATGCAATAAAAAAACAAATAAAACCACATTGGAAATACATAAAACAAATAATTGAAAAAATATTTGTCGCAACACCCGGTGCTTGAATGGCCCGCACGACCATGTCAGGGCGATTCACGCACGGGTGACCAGGCCCTGATGATGTCACAGCACACCTTGTCCATGTCCCCACAGCCAAAGTAAGTGGAATTTCGTATTTATTTTTACATAGACATGTCCAGGGAAGGGAATTTATCATTTTACGACGAAAAATTAATTTTTTGGGAACACTTTATTTCATGCGCACCGGGGGAATTTCACAATAAACTCGGCGCAGCACGGTGGTTAATAACCCTGCGGACGACCTGGGAGACCCGCACCCTCGAACAGGGAAGAAGGGAAACCGGATCGACCCACAGCGCATCCACGGACACCGAAGCCGTGGCCCACATATAACAGCAGAGAGCCGCAACCGGACACAAAACATGATGCACCCCTGGCCAAACCAACCAAGCATCAACAACCCAAGTGCCCCTCCGGAATGCAGCAGTCTCATTCTTCGCCAGAAAAGAAGGAGAAAGCTGCAGACGAACAAAAAGATCACCCCGACCAAAGGGGCAAAAACCTCTGTGCCGGAGGAGAGCCTGAAGCTCACCCACTCGACCCCAGAGGCCAATGCCAACAGGAAAAGAGCCTTCGAAAAACAATCCGGAACCGAGGGGGCCACAACAAAACGAGGAGAAGAAAGAGAGCACTCTGTCCAAAGACCAGGACGGCTCAGCGGCGCATGTGCAGGTCGGAGGTGAAACAACGCCCGAGACAGCTTGCGAAACGCGCAGACGTGACAACAATACTGAAAGCAAGCTGAAGCGGCTCCGCCAGCGCCGCACGATATGAGGTGACAGTGTTAGGCATAAGATGACGGTCCTGAAACAACCAAGAGAGAAAGGACAACACCACCCTAACCGAAAGGGAAGTATAACGACGAAGACGTAAGAAGAACCGGAAGGACCGTCAGGAAACTTCATACTGCCGCCAAGACGAAGCCCGCAGGTGGGACACTAATAAGGAAGCCACCTGATCACCATAGAGATGATGATAAACACGAGTCAAAAATACCATACACAAAGACTCGAGGAGAAGATCGAACCAGCCACATGACGTACTGGGCCGATCTGTTGGAAGAGGCGGAGCCACGGAAAAACCTCTGGGTTCGGACACCGAGCAAGCAGCGCCTAAAACCACGGCTGGGCCGGCCACCAAGGCGCCAAGAGGACAACTCTCCCCTGTCTCTAAGCGAATCAGGACCTGGAGCAACAGCTGAACTGGGGGAACGAGGTACAGGAACCCCCACCTCGACCAGTCCTGCCGAAAGGCGTCGATCCCGACGGCCTCGCAGTCGGGAAGGGGCGCAACATACAGGGAAAGGCGCCGCGACCACGCCGACACGAAGAGATCCACCTCGGGGCGGCCGAACGTCTGGCAAAGCCAATGGAAGGAGGCGGCATCGACCGTCCATTCTGTGGAGAGGGGAACGAAACGAGACAGGCCATCGGCCAAGACATTGGACACACCCCGCACGTGAACTGCCAGGAGAGCTAAACCCTGAGAACTCAGCAGACGAGTCACCCGAAGCGACCAACGCCAAAGAACCAAGGACCGCATCGAACCCCCCCCCCCCCGTTCAGACAATGAACCACCGGGGAGCAGTCCGAATGGAGCCGGATCATCGACCCTCGGGCGACTCGAATCCTCCGAAGAGCAAAACACACCGCCACAAAGTCCCGCACAGTGCTGTGGGCTCGACGGAAGGACGGACCCCACCGACCCTGGCCGGCCTGGTGAGCACTGGTCACAAAACCCCAGCCGAGAGACGACGCATCCGTGAACACATCAAGCGAGGGCTCGGGTAGGTGCCATGGCACTGAACCCCGAAAAACCCGAAGAGGAAACGGTGACGCAGCAACCGGCGCAAAGCCCCGGGGTCCGAACCCAGCGATTGCGAGAGAGGCGGAAGGGACGTCCCTGAAGGAACCAGAACAGCCGACGAAGCCAAACCCGACCCAGCGGGTAGACAAGCATCGCGAAGTTCAGGTTCCAGCACAGACCCTCGAGCAACCACTGGGAGACCCGGGAGCCCCCCCAGAAACAGGCACAAGCGAGACAGCAGCCACAGAAGAGACTCCGGAGGAAGAGACAAGGAAGCGGTCCGAGAGTCCCACACAAGGCCCAGCCAAGTCCGAACCTGGGAGGGAACCAGATGGGACTTCCTCCAGTTCACCAAGAACCCGATACCGGCGAGCTGAGAAAGAACCAGATCCCTGGCTAGCAGACAAGCGGACTGACTGGGAGCCCAAACCAGCCAGTCGTCGAGGTAGGCCAACACCCGAACACCTAACAGATGCAGACGGGTCACCACGACCTGCGTGAGGCGCGTGAAAACACGAGGTGCCAGGTTCAGACCGAACGGAAGACAACGAAAGCGGTAAGCACAAAGCCCCACAACAAAACCGAGCCAGTCCCTGAACCCCCGGATGAATCGAGACGTGCCAATAAGCATCCCGGAGGTCCAGGGACACCATCCAAGCGCCCGGCTCCAACAGGAGGCGAACCTGGGACAGTGTGGTCATCCAAAAGGAGGGGCAATGAACCTAGGGGTTCAAATGGGACATGTCCAGAATGAACTGCATTTCCACACAGTCCTGTTTCGGGACTGGAAACAGATGGGAAATCCATCTGAGAGACGTCGTCGTTTCGACCACACCCAAGCAAACCCACTCCAAGATGACCAGACAGAGAGAGCGCAGGGGAAGAAGCCTGCCCCACCAGCCCCGAACCCCCCGCAGGGGAAGGGGCCACCCAACACCACCGGAGGCCGTGCAAAACGACCCGAAACGTCCACAAATCATGGGACCAGGCGTGAGCGAACAGTGCAAGCCTCCCCCCCCCATCGGCCCGTCCATGGGGGCGAACTGCGAAAGGGCCGGCGCCCCTTACGAGACCCAGAACCTCGCACAGAGCAAACACCGTGCCGACCAGACGAAGGCGGGTTCGAAGAAGGCGCCGAACCCAAAACCTGACACCAGTGGCCTACCACGACGAGAGGAACCCTGAGTCTTGGCATGACCCTTCTGGGAAGGCCCACCACAGGACCCCCAGAGATCTAGCAAGTCCGACATAGGATGGCAAGAAGCCGAAGCAGCCTGAATAAACTGCGCAACGGCCGAAGCCTCAAACAAGAGAGGGCAAAAAGGGGACGAAAGCCTAAGAGCCAAGGCCCAAGCGGATTCCACAGAGGAGGCAAGCACCGCCTGCCGACACGCGAGCCGGGAGGCATAGAACAGAGCCACCGCATCCCGCAAGATCGGCGCGAAAAGCTTCAGCATGGTAGCCAACGAGCGACCCAGCGAGGCCAAGGCACCAGACCCCGGAACAGCCCCAAGCGCCTCCACATCCTCCGTGAGCCAGTCAGAAGACAGCTCCAGGAGGGAAAAAAAGCGCGCAAGGCCGCAACCAAAAGGCCCCGAGCACGCAAGTCCTCCACCACCTGCACCCTCGAAAGGAGGGGAACCTGCACATGGAGCTGAACGACACCAACATCCCGGGGAAGGGCAGGAGCGAACAAGCACTCATTGAGGTGCTCAAGGTCGCCCCCCAGGAAAACCTGAAGCACCATCGAAGCCTCGCGCCACTCAAGCGTGTGGGAACAGCAGAAGTACCAAGCCTTCGAGGCAAAGACAGGACAGTCCGCCAGCCAGGACGACTCTGGAACCTCGTAACGGGGCCAGAAAGGGAACGAAGTCCCAAACCTGAAATCCGAGGGATCCATTGCCGAGGCATAATCCGGGTCACGCAGGAGTTTCACCGCAAGGACCGCCCGCACCACAGCAGGTTGGATGTGATAAGCCGAAAACCTCCGGAAAGAGAACCAAAGTACCCGGGGGAACACGGAACCGAACCAGGGAAGGGGCAGACACCAAATCCAACTTGTACGATGAGGGGGGAAAAGAAAACCCCACTCCTAGCAACAGTAAGCCCCGCTCAGAGGGTACAAAAATCCAGCCAGGGTCCAGCGGGGCCCAAGGCCCCAGGTCAGCCCCTCCCCAGCCCCAGAGTCCTCTCTGGCAGGACCCGGGGCCGAGTCCTCCCCCCAAGCACCGACCCCACTAGACAAGGCCGACTCAGCCATAGAAGCCGGATAGAAAGAGGCCCACTAGTCAGACCTAGAGGCTTCGGCCGGGGGAGGAGACTCGAATGCCTCCGTCGCCACACCGGAAGGGGCATCCCCCGAGGCTGCCCGAGTCTCAAGACCAACTAACCCCTGCCCTGACTCCGAAACCCTCAGACGTTTCAGGACTGGAAGTGGGGGAGGGGGACCAGAACGCACAACGGGAGGGGAAGGACCAAGAAGTGCGGACTGAACCAGGGTCGAAGCGACCCCCAAGTCCGGGTCCCTATAAGCAAAACGGGGCAGCTACGGGGCATCTGGGTGAACAACCAACCTAGCGCGTTGCAACAACCAAAACCTAGAATGCAACGCTTGTGCAGCCTGTACCTGAAGATCATCATCCATAGATTGGGTAAATTGAGTCACCAGCAAGCAACAGTACTCACAGGACTCAGGGTCGAAAGTGTCACCGACCCAACAGGCGGCATGACGGAGGCAAAAACAGTGAGGGTCGCCCTGAAACAAGGGGACCGAACAACCCTCAAACTCGCACAAAGCGAGGGGGGACCCCGGGGTCACATCCATTGGACCCACGCGTCCCCTAGGGGATTCCCGGGGTCCTGAGCGTTTACTTGAAGAGGACTCGGGCTCAGGTAAACCCAGGCAGGGTACTGCTAACTGGCGCCCAAAACTACCAAACTGTCTAAAGCTGAACCCCAGGGATGTGTACACTCACGGGGACCAAGCAGGGGGCACCACCAAGTTATCAAGGTGAAGCCAAACACCAGTGGCAATGAGGGCAGAACCTCCCACCAAGGCAAAACAAAAATAAAAACAAAACCCCACAAGAGGACAACGTACCCCAAGGAACAGAGCCTGCCACTGTGATAGGTGACAACTAGCTGCACAGCACCCTGCACCCCTACCAGTGCAAAAAACTGCCTCTTACCCTAAGGTAAATCACGGGAGACAAAACCCCAAGTACCCAAAGAGCGGCCGAGAAACCGAGCAGTAAAACGGACACACAGAGGCAGACCCCGAGAAACTTGTGGAAGGTAACCCCAAGCTCCAAGGGCAGTACTTACTGGGCACCTAGGGAAGGGAACCCTAGGCGCATGCAGCCCGAGTACTGAGGAATAACTCCTGTCTCTCGCACCCCCGGAGAACAGCAGCCACACACAAGGCACAGCGACCCAAAAAGACCGGAGCCAGAGCACACAACCGAGCCGATAGCATCAGCCTCAAGAACTGGGGTGTGGATCGCCAGCACGGTAGGTTTGGGGCTCCTCCCTCCCCCTACCGGGGAGGGAGAGCTGCGCAGATAGCGGCGCGACGACGAATGACGTCAAACTATAGACTGGGGTAGACTGGGAGAAAATAAACAGGGAACTTACAAACATTCAATGGGAAAATGTCCTAAGAAATAAAAATCCTACACAAGGAATAGAAAAACTGACTTCTGAAGAATATGAAGTCTGTCTGAAATATGTTCCTTTGAGGAAAGCCAGAAAGAGGTCCAATGTAGAAAGAGAACGCAGACGACATTACAAAAGGAGGAAGAAATTAACGGAAATGCTTAAGCAGACACGACTCTCCATACAGAGAAGAAATAATTTAAACAGGGAGATTGAAGAAATCGAACAGAGACTGAAGCATTCCTATCAGACTGAAGAAAGGCAACTAGAACAGAAAGCAATTCAAGAAATAAAGAAAAATCCAAAATATTTCTTCACATATGCTAAATCAAAAGCGAAAACCACTGCCAGTACTGGACCTATTCGTAACAGCGAAGGTTCATACACTGAGGATGACAAAGAAATTAGTGAAATCCTAAAATAGCAGTATGAGGACATGTTTAGCACTCCGATACTCAGCATGAAAGTGGAAGATTCGCACAATTTCTTTATGAATGATACTCAAACACCTGTAAATATAACTGATATCAGCACGAGCGTGGCAAATTTTGAAAGAGAAATTGACAATATGCCCATGCACTCAGCCCCGGGTCCAGACTCATGGAATTCAATATTTATAAAGAAATGCAAAGTGCCAGTAGCACAAGCGCTCAGTATAGTGTGGAGGGAGAGCTTGGACACAGGGGAGATACCAGATGCGCTTAACCCTCAAACCGCTAGGGGCCCAAATGGAATTCACACCCACAGGCGCAACAAAAAATCCAAAAAATTCTTTCGTCTTATAGAATTGTTTATTTTTATTCCCTGATCACGGAAAAAATAACAAAAAAATCGTAGGTAGCATATTTTAGCCGCAATAGGGTAGGGAAGTGTGGCAAAAAAGGGGCGTTGGCAGAGCCTTCGCCAGACGAGGTGTACTCCGCCCGAGCTGTCAGACGGCAGTTGCCACAAATATATTATTTCCTAATTATTTCAATGTCTCTGATTGATTTTTTCTTAGTTTTTTTGCAGTAATATTATTCCATACAGTGAATTGTGGTATATTTATATTATAAAATGTGTGAACCATCGCTGTACTCAAAATTATGGTGTGCATATAAGTGATTCAATTATTATGTTCATAAAACAATAAACAAATAGTTTTGCTGTTGTTACACTATATACACAGGTTATATATAAGTATCTGCATGTTTTGTTCACCATAACGAACTACTAAGTTGGTCTTGTGAGTCAAAAAGCAACGAGGAGTGGCCGCCACACACCAGCGAGCCACTCACTGCCACGCCCTCCCTCAACATCACCTCACTCACCCTCATTTACCTCCCACAATACTGTTTTTGCATTTATTCACTATACACAGACGTTATATATACGTATTTACATGTTTTGTTCACCATAACTGTACATCTAAGCTTGTATGGTGAGTAAACGCACAAAGACATAGCTACTCCACAGTCAGCTGATCGGCGGCCACCCTCAAGGCCACACCCACTAGTATTTCTCCTCCAACAATAATGGATGTGGTGTTATTATGCTATATACACACATTATATATAAGTATCTACCTGTTTTATTCACCATACTTGTACAAATAAGCTGGTATGGTGCCCAAAGACCCTTTGTGGTCACCAGTAAACAACACGATAATTCCTGCAGACGACGCTCCTCTCACCAAAATGGCGGCTCCCAACCTACTCCTCTCGCTGTTATCTCACACTATACACACGTTATATATAAGTATCTACATTTGTGTTCACCATAGCGAACCACTAAGCTGGTATGGTGAGTGCAGTCAATAAAAGGTGGCCACACACAGTCAGAAGACAACGCCACAATCCTCCCTCCACAGCTGTACTCCTCCCTCCATCGAGCACAGCGCTAAATATCTCCACAATCAAGCTGTTATCAGAATCCTGGTCAGTTTTATCAAATTCAGGGGGCTTCAGTAATACTATCACTGCTAAATAATAGCAGTATCACTTATATTTTGGCATTTGTAGGCGATGCTGTGGTCACAAGCTGAACAGCGGTGCTGTGAGCTCGTGCTGCGTGCGCCAGCCTTGGTGGCTGGCGCAATACTGACGCTCTCACTCCCAAAAATGTTGGGCTGGATTTTTTTTCTAGGTGGGATCTGGCAACTATCAGTCGTGGCTGTACTATAGCTGCCCCTATCCCAGGCGGGGTGTTTAAATTATAGCGCTAGACACGAAATCATATATAAATGATGAGCGCGATTTCGGTTTTGTCACTGATATCATTTATATATGATATGCGCGGTTTGAGGGCTAAAGCAGCAGACATTGCCCCTCTACACAAGGGTGGTAGTAAAGCATTGGCAAAGAATTATAGACCAGTTGCATTAATGTCCCACATAATAAAAGTATTTGAGAGAGTGATCAGGAGTCAAGTCACTAGATTCATGGAAACCAATGACCTCCACAATCCAGGCCAACATGGATTTAGAGCAGGAAGATCATGCCTCTCACAGCTACTTGACCACTATGACAAAATCATGGAGGCATTAGAGGAAAAACATAATGCAGATGTCATATACACAGATTTTGCAAAGGCATTCGACAAATGTGACCATGAAGTGATTGCACACAAAATGAGGTCAATGGGTATAACTGGTAAAGGAGGACACTGGATACTCAATTTCCTGTCGAACAGAACACAAAAATTATACTCACTAAAAAATTTTCTAAGGTTGCCATAATGTCCTCTCCTAAAGTCAGGTTTTTCAATTGCATCGACCGTCATATTTTCTTCCAGATTATAACGCATTGCATACTTTATTCCCAAAAAGAGATGGTCACTTTTACCCAAGGGAGGCAGGTACTGAATGTCAAATATTTCTTCCTCCTTCCTAGATTTGATATTTACCAGGAAGGAGGAAGAAATATTTGACATTCAGTACCTTCCTCCCTTGGGTAAAAGTGACCATGTCTTTTTGGGAATAAAGTATGCAATGCGTTATAATCTGGAAGAAAATATGACGGTCGATGCAATTGAAAAACCTGACTTTAGGAGAGGACATTATGGCAACCTTAGAAATTTTTTCAGAGTATAATTGGACAGACTTGTTGCTAGGCAAGGAAGTGCATGAGATGTATGTCAAGTTTTGTGAAATATATGATAAAGGCACAAAAAAATTTATACCAAAACAGAGAGGCAGAACTAGGAAACAGGATTGGTTCAACAGAAAGTGCGAGAGGGCCAGAGACCAAAAGACACAAAAATGGAATCAATACAGGAAGAGGCCAAACCCCTAAACATACCAGCGATACAAAGATGCGAGAAACAACTACACGGCAGTGAGGAGAGAGGCAGAAAGAAATTTTGAAAAAGGGATTGCAGACAAATGTAAAACAGAACCAGGTCTATTCTATAAATACATAAACAACAAATTGCAGGTAAAGGATAATATTCAGAGGTTGAAAATGGGAAATAGATTCACGGAAAATGAAAAGGAAATGTGTGAAACATTAAACGAAAAGTTCCAAAGTGTGTTTGTACAAAATGAAATCTTCAGGGAACCAGATACAATAAGAATTCCAGAGAACAACATAGAGCACATAGAGTTGTCTAGAGACGAAGTGGAAAAAATGCTCAAGGAGCTAAATAAGAAAAAAGCAGTTGGTCCAGATGGAGTTTTACCATGGGTTCTGAAACAATGTGCACCTGAGCTCAGCATTCCTCTTCAACTGATTTTTCAGGCATCCCTGTTTACAGGAGTTGTAGCTGATGTGTGGAAAAAGGCTAACATAGTTCCAATTTACAAAAGTGGAAGCAGGGAAGACCCCCTTAATTATAGACCGGTATCATTGACAAGTGTAATAGTCAAAATATTGGAAAAAATAATTAAAACTAAATGGGTAGAACACCTGGAGAGAAATGATATAATATCAGACAGACAGTATGGTTTTCGATCTGGAAGATCCTGTGTATTGAATTTACTCAGTTTCTATGATCGAGCAACAGAGATATTACAGGAAAGAGATAGTTGGGTTGACTGCATCAATCTGGACCTAAAAAAGGCTTTCGACAGAGTTCCACATAAGAGGTTGTTCTGGAAACTGGAAAATATTGGAGGGGTGACAGGTAAGCTTCTAACATGGATGAAAAATTTTCTGACTGATAGAAAAATGAGGGCAGTGATCAGAGGCAATGTATCGGACTGGAGAAATGTCACAAGTGGAGTACCACAGGGTTCAGTTCTTGCACCAGTGATGTTTATTGTCTACATAAATGATCTACCAGTTGGTATACAGAATTATATGAACATGTTTGCTGATGATGCTAAGATATTAGGAAGGATAAGAAACTTAGATGATTGTCATGCCCTTCAAGAAGACCTGGACAAAATAAGTACATGGAGTGCCACTTGGCAAATGGAATTTAATGTTAATAAATGCCATGTTATGGCATGTGGAATAGGAGAACATAGACCCCACACAACCTATATATTATGTGAGAAATCTTTAAAGAATTCAGATAAAGAAAGAGATCTAGGGGTGGTTCTAGATAGAAAACTATCACCTGAGGACCACATAAAGAATATTGTGCGAGGAGCCTATGCCACGCTTTCTAACTTCAGAATTGCTTTTAAATACATGGATGGCGATATACTAAAGAAATTGTTCACGACTTTTGTTAGGCCAAAGCTAGAATATGCAGCGGATGTGTGGTGCCCATATCTTAAGAAGCACATCAACAAACTGGAAAAGGTGCAAAGACATGCTACTAAGTGGCTCCCAGAACTGAAGGGCAAGAGCTACAAGGAGAGGTTAGAGGCATTAAATATGCCAAAACTAGAAGACAGAAGAAAAAGAGGTGATATGATCACTACATACAAAATAGTAACAGGAATTGATAAAATCGATAGGGAAGATTTCCTGAGACCTGGAACTTTAAGAACAAGAGGTCATAGATATAAACTAGCTAAACACAGATGCCGAAGAAATATAAGAAAATCACTTTCGCAAAGAGAGTGGTAGATGGTTGGAACAAGTTAGGGAAGAAGGTGGTGGAGGCCAAGACCGTCAGTAGTTTCAAAGCGTTATATGACAAAGAGTGCTGGGAAGACGGGACACCACGAGCGTAGCTCTCATCCTGTAACTACACTTAGGTAATTACACACTTAGGTAATTACAAAGAGTAACAGTCAATCAAGTAAATCGAGTCCGAGCGCAGTTAAAAGCTCTGTACCTCAAGGTACAGTCCTTGCACCACTGCTGTTCCTTATTCTCATATCCGACATAGACAAAAACACAAGTCACANCTGCGCGCAATGCCTCTGGGACGTACCATGCATGAGCAAGTATGCAGGGTGTGACGTCATCGCTCATATTGTCAGCTCATTTATGTCATTTGTAAGTACGATTAATTTTTTCTCTCTCTCTCGTGGTCAGGGAACACAAATTAACAGGTTAGGAAGAATTTTTTTTTCTTTTTTGTTTTGCGCCTGCGGGTGACAACCCTGGAAACACAAACTGTAACTGTCTCTATTTTCCGCTTGATACAACTGTAATAAAGATGTTGCATCTTGGCTTAACATGTTTATGACGTTTAGAACGTTGTTACAACTTGCTAGATTGGTTGTTATAAACTGGTTAGGAGGTGTTAAAACTTGTTCGAACGTTGTATCAACGTCGTAGTTTCGGTGTGTGTTTGGCAGGAAGGGACAAATAGCCCTTAGCAACACAAGTGTTAATACACTCACCATCACTGGGTAATGCCAATATGATTAATACACTCACCATCACTGGGTAATGCCAATATGATTAATACACTCACCATCACTGGGTAATGCCAATATGATTAATACACTCACCATCACTGGGTATATGATTAATACACTCACCATCACTGGCTAATGACAATATGATTAACACTCACCATAACTGGGTAATGACTATAATTAATACACTCGCCATCACTGGTAAATGACAACACCAACATTAATACACTAGTTAATGAAAATATCTTGATTAATACACTCACAATCACTGGTTATTAACATCAACATGATACACACACACTGGTAGTACAGTAAGAATAAAATTGTCCTTACCATCATTAATGGGCAAAAGTTGTTTGCTATTGTCCTGGGTAGCCGAGCAGAGACTGGAAGCAGTGTTACCTATTAAGGCAAAATAAAACAAATTTAAGGTTTCTATGGCTAAATTTTTTGCACCAAAACATAGAACATGTTTAGAAAAATTTAATAATTTTTCTAAGTATTATGCTTTGAGCAAAAGTAAGGAGGGTGGGCAGGAGTAAGGAGGGTGGGCAGGAATAAAGAGTGAGGGCTGGAATAAGGAGGGTGGGCAGGAGTAAGGAGGCTGGGCAGGAATAAGGAGGGTGGGCAGGAATAAGGAGGGTGGGCAGGAGTAAGGAGGGTGGGCAGGAATAAGGAGGGTGGGCAGGAGTAAAGAGGGTGGGCAGGAATGGGGAAGGGGGTATGGACAGGTTCTTGACTGCCTCCCCTCCCTCCCTCTCTAACAGCCTATGTAATACAAACCATGTGCATTGACCAATAAGCTGTTACAGCCTGGGCTGTAAAAGCTGGGGCTGGGCAAAAAATATTTGAATTATGTAAAAATTAATATTAAATGTTAACCCTTTAACTGCGCAACGCGCCTGCAGGCTCGCGTCTGGTTTGCGCAACGCGCCTCCGGGTATTTGTATTTTTCACGTTCCATTCAAATCTCCCGCGGCTACACGGGGTTCACATCAGCTTCCTCAGGGCTCTTGTAAACAGACGCCATCTTTAAAAAAAATCGTGGTCCACATTCCCGGGTGTGGGAGCCTCAGTAGTGTGTGAGCAACCAAGGCTGGCGCTCGCAGCATGAGCACACAGCACTGCTGTTCAGCGTGTGACCACAGCATCGCCTAATAATGTCAAAATATATATATAACTTGTATCATTTAGCCATGATAGTGTTATAGAAGAGCCTGAGTGTGATAATGACTGTGTACAATGTTCAATTATCAGTGATTCAATGCTGTTCACGATGTTCACAGCACCACAGCATTATTTCGTCCATCTAGGAATTTTCAAATGATTTCTTAGGTTCCTTTTCAAAATAAACGTGTGGTCAATTATTCATTTACAGGAATTAGTGACCAGGATTGTGATAATAGCAGGATTGTGGTTATAATTAGCGTTGTGCGTAGTATTGTGGAAGGAGGAAAGTTTGGTGAGGGCGGGAGGGCGAGAATTGAGGTAGCCTCATTGTGTGTGTGTGGCTGCCACTCTTGTTTTGCTCACCATAATAGCTTAGTGGTTCGCTATGGGCAACACATATGTACATGGGTATATATAGTGTGTGTATATAGTGTAAGAACAGTAACAGGAGAATGTTGAGAGGAGCTAGTTTGGTGAGGGAGGTGACGTAATCGTAGCGTCGTCTGCTGTGTGATTTTTCATGCAGTGTATGGTGGCCACTGTACTGTTTGGACACAATACCGGCTTACTTGCATAGTTCTGGTAAATAAAACATGTAGATAGGTATATAGAACATGTGTAATAAGAACTATAACAGTATGGTGGGAGGAGCAATGTTGGCGAGTAAGATGTTGGAGTGAGGGAGACTGGCTGGGTGTGGCTGCTCTCACTCGAGGTGTTCTGAGTGTGTTGATGGTGAATGTATATAGTGTGTGACAGTGTGTAGTGTGTAAATAGATTATATGTATACATAAATTAGCATGATACATAGTAAATATGTGCAGCATATGTGTACACAAGTGTCATGCACGTAACACAGTGTCTTCGGACAGTACGGTTGTTTTACTGCCATAATATAGTGTACGTGTTCACTATACATAGGATTAGTACGTAAAAACAAATAAAATGTATTTGGAACTGTGCGAAAAAAATGAACGAAAATATATTCGCGGCAACTCGCGCGCCCCACCCCGACCGCCCCACCCGCCCCGGGAGCTTACAGCACGGGCGCACGGGGAATCATGACGTCACGCCCCAACTTACGGACCCCATAGCAGCCAAAGTAAGTACAATTACGACTTTTTTTTTACATACCCATACTGAGGGAAGGGTTTTTGACACTTTAAAAAGAAAAAAGAATTTTTTCCAGAGAATTTATTTCCTGCGCACCACGGGGGTGTCATATTTGGAGGCAACGCAGTTAAAGGGTTAAACAAATCTCCAACTTATTGACTTAAGCATCATTAAAGTTTCATCCCAATATTTTCAGAAATGTGTTTTAGACAATTTTTTTTTAAAAGGAGAACATTTTGTTGATAAGGAGAACAGCTCCTATTAACTGGAAATGAGGGATAATGCAGTAATAAAGAGATGCAAGCACTTGTCCAATGTACAAAGAAGAAGAATAGTAGCAAGAAGTGTCCACAAAGTGGATATGCAGCTGGTAATTACCTAAGTGTAATTACCTAAGTGTAGTTACAGGATGAGAGCTACGCTCGTGGTGTCCCGTCTTCCCAGCACTCTTTGTCATATAACGCTTTGAAACTACTGACAGTCTTGGCCTCCACCACCTTCTCCCCTAACTTGTTCCAACCGTCTACCACTCTGTTTGCGAAAGTGAATTTTCTTATATTTCTTCGGCATCTGTGTTTAGCTAGTTTATATCTATGACCTCTTGTTCTTAAAGTTCCAGGTCTCAGGAAATCTTCCCTATCGATTTTATCAATTCCTGTTACTATTTTGTATGTAGTAATCATATCACCTCTTTTTCTTCTGTCTTCTAGTTTTGGCATATTTAATGCCTCTAACCTCTCCTCGTAGCTCTTGCCCTTCAGTTCTGGGAGCCACTTAGTAGCATGTCTTTGCACCTTTTCCAGTTTGTTGATGTGCTTCTTAAGATATGGGCACCACACAACCGCTGCATATTCTAGCTTTGGCCTAACAAAAGTCGTGAACAATTTCTTTAGTATATCGCCATCCATGTATTTAAACGCAATTCTGAAGTTAGAAAGCGTGGCATAGGCTCCTCGCACAATATTCTTTATGTGGTCCTCAGGTGATAGTTTTCTATCTAGAACCACCCCTAGATCTCTTTCTTTATCAGAATTCTTTAAAGATTTCTCACATAATATATAGGTTGTGTGGGGTCTATGTTCTCCTATTCCACATTCCATAACATGGCATTTATTAACATTAAATTCCATTTGCCAAGTGGCGCTCCATGTACTTATTTTGTCCAGGTCATCTTGAAGGGCATGACAATCATCTAAGTTTCTTATCCTTCCTATTATCTTAGCATCATCAGCAAACATGTTCATATAATTCTGTATACCAACTGGTAGATCATTTATGTAGACAATAAACATCACTGGTGCAAGAACTGAACCCTGTGGTACTCCGCTTGTGACATTTCTCCAGTCCGATACATTGCCTCTGATCACTGCCCTCATTTTTCTATCAGTCAGAAAATTTTTCATCCATGTTAGAAGCTTACCTGTCACCCCTCCAATATTTTCCAGTTTCCAGAACAACCTCTTATGTGGAACTCTGTCGAAAGCCTTTTTTAGGTCCAGATAGATGCAGTCAACCCAACCATCTCTTTCCTGTAATATCTCTGTTGCTCGATCATAGAAACTGAGTAAATTCGATACACAGGATCTTCCAGATCGAAAACCATACTGTCTGTCTGATATTATATCATTTCTCTCCAGGTGTTCTACCCATTTAGTTTTAATTATTTTTTCCAATATTTTGACTATTACACTTGTCAATGATACCGGTCTATAATTAAGGGGGTCTTCCCTGCTTCCACTTTTGTAGATTGGAACTATGTTAGCCTTTTTCCACACATCAGCTACAACTCCTGTAAACAGGGATGCCTGAAAAATCAGTTGAAGAGGAATGCTGAGCTCAGGTGCACATTCTCTCAGAACCCATGGTGAAACTCCATCTGGACCAACTGCTTTGTTCTTATTTAGCTCCTTGAGCATTTTTTCCACTTCGTCTCTAGACACCTCTATGTGCTCTATGTTGTTCTCTGGAATTCTTATTGTATCTGGTTCCCTGAAGATTTCATTTTGTACAAACACACTTTGGAACTTTTCGTTTAATGTTTCACACATTTCCTTTTCATTTTCCGTGAATCTATTTCCCATTTTCAACCTCTGAATATTATCCTTTACCTGCAATTTGTTGTTTATGAATTTATAGAATAGACCTGGTTCTGTTTTACATTTGTCTGCAATCCCTTTTTCAAAATTTCTTTCTGCCTCTCTCCTCACTGCCGTGTAGTTGTTTCTCGCATCTTTGTATCGCTGGTATGTTTGGGGGTTTGGCCTCTTCCTGTATTGATTCCATTTTTGTGTCTTTTGGTCTCTGGCCCTCTCGCACTTTCTGTTGAACCAATCCTGTTTCCTAGTTCTGCTTCTCTGTTTTGGTATAAATTTTTTTGTGCCTTTATCATATATTTCACAAAACTTGACATACATCTCATTCACTTCCTTGCCTAGCAACAAGTCTGTCCAATTATACTCCCTAAAAAATTTTCTAAGGTTGCCATAATGTCCTCTCCTAAAGTCAGGTTTTTCAATTGCATCGACCATCATATTTTCTTCCAGATTATAACGCATTGCATACTTTATCCCCAAAAAGACATGGTCACTTTTACCCAAGGGAGGAAGGTACTGAATGTCAAATATTTCTTCCTCCTTCCTGGTAAATATCAAATCTAGCATGGAGGGAACGTCCCCTTCCCTCATCCTCGTAGCTTGTTTAACATGTTGATACAAGAATGTTTCCAGGATGAGGTCTACAAATTTACAGGTCCAGAAATCTTCTGTTTTAGCTTCATATGCTTCCCAGTCTATGGATTTCAAGTTGAAGTCGCCGACTATCAACAGTCGTGAACTATCGTTATCCGCTCTCGCTATGATCTCTCTCATTATTGTTATAAGACCTTCTCGTTTACTATCTAGCTCCTCCTTTGACCATGTGCTGCTTAGCGGTGGACTATATGCATTTATGATCACTAGTTTATCATCCTCATGGCAGATCTCTAGTGCTATTATGTCAACTTCTTGTGGATTGGTAGTCATTATTTCGTTCACCTTTAGGTGTTCTTTCACCAGCACAGCAACGCCACCGCCTTTCCTAATTTTTCTGTCCCGTCTCCAAATTGAGTAGCCCCTTGGGAATATGACCTCATTTAAAATAACATCTTCAAGTTTTGTCTCCGTGAGTGCAACAATGTCTGGTGTCTGCAGCTGTATTATATCACTTAACTCCAGTATCTTTGACCTTACTCCATCTATGTTGGTGTATGCAATCTTCAGGAACTTGTTCCCCATCTTCTTATTTTTCACTCCCCCTTTCTCTAATGATTTTGTTGGTTTGCTTTTATGTACCACTTTACTGGTCTGCCTACCCCTATCACTTTGTAGAAAAAAGAATTGATTTCTTCTTCATTCCTGCTCTCATTTAAACGTTTTGCCTCTGCGAGGTTCAGTTTCAGCTTCTCTCTATCTTCTTTTGAAAGATCTCGTCTTAACGACCACCCTTTCCCATCCTCAACGCTTTGTAATTTTCTGGCATTCCTTAGTACTTCTTCCATCTGTTTGGCACCGTTTAGGGTGATCCTCAAAGGT
>WNGS01038803.1:5891-17337 GCA_020271785.1 Procambarus virginalis
TTACATCTATGACTTTCCTTAAAGTTCCAGGTCTCCAGGATCTTCCTATCGCTTTATCAATTCCTGTACTATTTTGTATGTAGTGGATCATATCACCTCTTTTGTTTGTGTGTCCCAACAACTGTGATAAGCAAGAGTGCACTGTTCTGAAACCATGTTGTCCTTCGGGGTTATGGAGATGCTGGTGATTTCATTTATTTTTGTGGTCTTACAAATTTACACTCCTTCAAAGACTTCTATGATGTGTGATGTTAGTGCTATTGGTATGTAAATTTTTACCTCTGCCTTATTTCCACCTTTATGGAGTGGTGCTATCTCTGCTGTTTTAGTAGGTCAGGGATAACGCCAGCATCTAGGCTGTCTCCAAAAGAATGTGAAGAGCCTCTGCGATAGTGTTTTTTTGCAGTTCTTGATGACTATAGAGTTCTAAGAATCAGGAACCTTCTTGTGCAGAGTGCTAGGCATACTGTCGGATTGCGATTCAAAATCCAGGTGGGAATAGAAATGGACATCTGATATATGGTTTGATGTTAGTATCACATCCATGAAAAGTTCATTTGGGTAATTACCTAAGTGTAGTTACAAGGATGCGAGCTACCCATCGTGGTGTCCCCGTCTTCCCAGCACTCTTTCCTCATATAACGCTTTGAAACTACTGACAGTCTTGGGCCTCCACCAACCTCTCACCTATGCAATCCTTCAGTGTCGGCAGCGGCTCTTGCTGAAAAAAAGTCGTACTATGATTCCTCGGATATCTTGCTTCATTTTTGTTGTCATATGTGAAAGTTCCATCTCCCCTTCGCAGGGGCCCAATACTTGATGTTGTTTTTGATTGTGGTCTTGCATAGGAGAAAAGCAATTGATTTTGGGGTATATAGGCCCCCAAAGAATCAGGGGCCTGACAGCTGACTTGGATAGCACTCTGGATTCGTATTCCCGAGGTTCCGGGTCGATCCCCGGTGGAGGTGGAAACAAATGGGCAAGGTTTCTTTCAACCCTCAATGGCCCTGGTTACCTAGCAGGAAATAGTTCACCTGGGGGTTAGACAGCTGTTTGCAGCTGCTTCCTGGGGGGTGTGTAACAAAAGGAGGGCCTGGTCGAGGACCGGGCCGCGGGGACGCTGAAGCCCGAAATCATCTCTTAGATAACCTCAAGATAACTATCCTAGAAAATCAAGTCGATTTGTTGCACATAATCTTCCTGTTCGAAAACCATACTGTCTGTCCTGTGTGTTATGTCATTACCTCTCTAGGTGTTGGAAGTATTAGTTTTAACTAACGGGGACGCCGGCCCCTCGGCCGAGCGGACAGCACGCTGGACTGTGATCCTGTGGTGCCTGGGTTCGATCCCAGGCGCCGGAGAGAACAAATGGGCAGAGTTTCTTTTCACCCTATGCCCCTTGTACCT
Organism: Procambarus virginalis; assembly: GCA_020271785.1. Lineage (NCBI taxonomy): Eukaryota > Metazoa > Arthropoda > Malacostraca > Decapoda > Cambaridae > Procambarus > Procambarus virginalis. The sequence goes on from WNGS01038803.1 coordinate 7,299, forward strand.
AGCAGTAAAATAGGTACTAGGTATTGTAGTCAACGGACTGTCACCAACGGAGCCTGCTTCCTGGGTGGGGATGCCTGGTCGAGGAGGACCGGGCCGCGTGGGACACTAAGGCCCCGAAATCATCTCAAAGATAAGCTCAAGATAAACTACTTTTCTAGTGATTGGCTACAACACTCGTTTTATGATACGGGTTATAGTTTAGAGGGTCACCCTTGGTTACCATTTTTGAAGATTGAAATGTTTGCCTTTCTCTAAATATCTGCTAAATTTCCTGTGGTCAAAGATGTCTATTATGTTTATTGTTTGTGATGTGTTTATATGTATGTATTAACACGTGGTACTGAACGGGGTGAGAATAGCTTGAGCTGCCTTATCCCTTTGTGAGTATTTCATCTCAATAAACTTACTTTAACTTTCATGATGTCTGGGAATTTAAATTGAATTGGAATGCTGAGCTCAGTTGCACTTTCTCTCAGCACCCAAGGTGAAACTCAATCAGGTCCAACAGCATTATTTCTTCCTAGCCCTTTGAGTAAATTTTCCACTTTCGTCTCGAGACGTCCCTATGTACTAACTTTTTTATTTTTTTAATTGTTCAATTAGTGCTTCACATGTCTTTTTATTTCTCTCGGTGAACATGTTCCTACATTCTTAATCTCGTGGATTTTATCCTCTTACATTGAAACTTGCTTTTAATGAATTTTATAGAATGGGCCTGGATCTGTTTTACATTGGTCTGCAAACCCCTAGGGAGCCGGTGCGGCCCAGCGGGCAGCACGCTGGACACGTGATCCTGTGGCCTGGGTTCGATCCCAGGCGCCGCGTCGAGAAGACAAATGAGGCAGAGTTTTCTTTCACCCTATGTCCCCTGTTACCTAGCAGTAAAATAGGTACCTGGGTGTTAGTCAGCTGTCACGGGCTGCTTCCTGGGGGTTGGTAAAGAGGCCTGCGTCGAGGACCGGGCCGTGGGGACACTAAAAAAAAAAGCCCCGACAATATCTCAAGATAACCTCGAGAAGATAACCCTCTTAAGTTCCTTTCTCCTCACTGCCTGTGTGTTTCATTCATGTTTATAGTGCTGGAATGTTTGGGGGTTAGACCTCTTCCTATAATTTAGCCATTTTCTTGTCTCTTCCTCTCTGGCCCTCTCAATTTCTATTGAACCAATCCTGTTTTCTGGTTCTGCGTCTGTTTTGTGTATATATTTTGTTGTACGCTCATCATATAGTTCACAGAATTTGGCATACATCTCATTTATTTCGTTACCTTGTTTATTTCGAACAAGGGGACACAGGTGGAAACTTAGTACTCAGATGAGCCACAGGGACATTAGAAAGAATTTTTTCAGTGTCAGAGTAGTTAATAAATGGAATGCATTAGGCAGTGATGTGTGGAGGCTGACTCCATACACAGTTTCAAATGTAGATATGATAGAGCCCAGTAGGCTCAGGAATCTGTACACCAGTTGATTGACAGTTGAGAGATGGGACCAAAGAGCCAAAGCTCAACCCCCGCAAGCACAATTACGTAAGTACCTAGCTTCAAATCTTCCCAATTAAATTCATTAAAGAATTTGCCAAGTTCCCCATAGTGTCCTCTCTTAAAATCAAGTTTCATATCTAATTTCCTACATGACATGGTCACAGTTTCCCAAGGGGACGGTACCGAATGTTAAATATCTCTTCTTTCCTGGTAAATACTAAATCCAGCAGTGCTGGACCATCTCCCTCATTCGTGTGGGCTGTTTACATGTTGATAGTGTACATGAAAATTTCCAGGATGAGGTTTACAAATCGGCTAGTCGAAAAATCCTTGTTTTTTTATATAGTCTTCCCAGTCTATGATTTTAAATTACCAAGTTCCAGTCACCATGTGTTGTATCAACAATCGGGATTTGTCTTTATCTGCTTTTGCAGAACTGTAATTTCTTTTATAAGGCCCTCTTTTTTTTCATTGAGTTCCTCCTTATTCAATGTATTGTTTACTGGTGGACTGTATGCAGTAATGATTACAGTATTAGTGTAATGTTCTGACTACAAATCTCCAGCACCATTATGTCTACTTGTAGTGGGTTGTCAAATATCAATTCTCCTGCCTTTAGTCATTCTTTCACCAGGATTGCAACACCTCCACCATTTTTAAAACTTGGCTGTCACATCTCCAAATAGCATAGCGCCTCGGGTTATGCAATTAACTCCAGTGCTTTAACTCAAGTGTTTTTACCTTACCCCTTTTATGTTGGTATACATCATTTTCATGAACATGTTCCTTCCTCTTTGTCCTTCACACTTCTTTTCTCTAAGGAGGTGTTAATTTACTTTCGTGTACCATCTCACCAGCTTCCGAATCTCTCTCACTTTGTAGAGAAAAGAATTACATTCTTCATTTCTATTCCCATTAAAGTTTTTTTTGCTTCAGCAAGGTTCATTTTCTTCATCTCTCTGAGCTAGAGAGTATGTATGGTGAGAGTGAATGAATGTGGGAGTTTGTATCCTTGTCTGTTTGATATGAGAATGAGAATCATTACCTCAAGCAGGTAAGAAAGTACCGGAGTACGCAAAGCATGGTACCTTACCTTGAGGTTACCTTGAGGTAATTTCAGGGCTTAGCGACCCTGCGGCCGCAAGTCGACGTCGACCTGCGGCCCAGTCGTCGACCAGGCCTCCTCGTTTGCTGGACTGGTCAACCAGGCTGTTGGACACGGTTGACCGTTTTGAATCACAGCCTGGTTCATCAGGTATCCTTTGGAGGTGTTTGTCAAGTTCCTTCTTGAACACTGAGAGGAGTTGGCCAGTTATGCCCCTTATGTGTAGTGGAAGCATGTTGAACAGTCTCGGGCCTCTGATGTTGATAGAGTTCTCTCTGAGTACCTATTGTACCTCGGCTTTTCAATGCGGGTATTCTGCACATCCTGCCATGCCTTCTGGTCTCATGTAATATTATTTTTATGTGCAAGTTTGGGACCAGCACCTCTACTATTTTCCATGTGTAAATTATTATGTATCTTTCCCGCCTGCGCTCAAGAGAATACAGATATAGGCTCTTTAGTCGGTCCCAATAGTTTAGATGTTTTACAGAGTGGATTCTAGCAGTTAAGGATCTCTGCACACTTTCCAGGTCAGCAATATCTCCAGCTTTGAAAGGGGCCATCATTGTGCAGCAGTATTCCACACTAGAGAGCACTAGCGTCTTGAAAAGTATCATCATCGGTATAACATCTCTATTGTGAAAGGTTCTTGTTATCCAACCTGTCATTTTTCTTGCAGTTGTGACCTTGGAGGATTGAATTTTTCACAGCGGATGATCCCGATTTTATTTTGTTGACTTACTACTCTGGATTCTGCTCTTTGTGAAGTTAAAGATGCATCTTCCTACTTTGCCAGTAATTCCTCTGCCACTCGAGTGCATTTTGTGCTGAATAACACCATGGTCACATTTTCGAGAGCTTTGCAAAAGTCTGCATATATTACATTTGCATTTTGCTTGTCTTCCATGACACCTAAGGACATGTCATAGTGGTCTAGCAATTGTGAGAGGCAGGAGTGCCCTTGTTCTGAACCCAGTGTTGTCCGGGGTTATGAAGATAATGTGATTACGTGTGATTTGTAATGTATCTTAGCACTGCAGGCGATGAGTCACAATAACGTGGCTAAAGTAAGTTGACCAAACCACACACTAGAAGGTGAAGGGACAACGACGTTTCGGTACGTCCTGGACCATTCTCAAGTCGATTGTGAATGGTCACAATCGACTGCTGTTTTCCAGTCTCTGCTGTTTTAAGTATGTTGGAGATAACACCAGCATCTAGGGTCCATCTCGCAGAAGATGCTTCGGCCCTGTGATAGTGGTGATGAATATAGAATTCCAGGATTCTGAGCCTTGTGCAGAGCGCATGGGCTCAGAGTGCATGGCAGAGTAGGTGTCTATGGCTACTTCAGAATCCAATGGGTCCTTGTCGGTTACATCTGATACTGTATATGGTTTGGGGTTTTGAAACATTCATGAAGAATTTGTTTGGATCATAGATCTTCAATGTGTTCAGGGTTTACTGAAAATGGAATCGCACTGAATATTCAGTATTTCACCCATTTTTTTATCATCATCTTCGAAAGTTCAATAACCCTTGCACAAGGGCCCAATGCTGGGTGTATTTTTTTATTAATTTTCTGGGGGGAGCCCCGTCGGCTCCCCGGAGCTATCCCAGGCTGATATGCTAATTTCAGACTTTGGCATCAGTCATGTGTATGGAGTTCTTAGGCCTACCGGAGACCACGGCCAGAACCGGGCCCCCTCAGAGAGGCACGGGGAGCAATGGCCTATAGAAGCCCCCGTGTGGTTGGAAGCATTCTATGTCTGCCATCGACCGGGACAGGCACCCAGAAAGGTAAGCGCCCCAAAACAAACCCCTATTCTGGTTAAAATTGCTACCAAAATCCGAACTAGTGGATAGAACTCCCAAACAGAAAAACAAGCAAACTAGTGTGACGTCACACGTCACCGCGCCGCTGTCTGCGCAGCTCCCCCCTCCCCGGGAGGGGGAAGGTGGAGCCCCAGACCTCCCACGCCGGCTATCCACCCATCAGTTCTTCGGCTGATGCTATAGGCACCGGTTATGTGCTCCGGCTCCAGTGGTTGTTTCAGCACTGCACCTAGAGTGTGGTGTCTGTTTTCTAGGTGGTGCGCGAGCCGGGAGTGATTCTCCAGTACTCGGGCTGCATGCGCCTAGGGTTCCCTTCCCTAGGTGCCCTGTAAGTACTGCCCTTGGGACTTGGGGCCACCTTCCACAAGTTCCTTGGGGTCTGCCCCTGCTAGGCCGTTTACTGCTTGGTTTTCGGCCGCTCTTTGTGTGCTCGGGTGTTCTGTCTCCCTTGTTCGCCTTAGAGTAAGGGGCAGTTTTTGCACTGGTGGGGCGCAGGGTACTGTGCAGCTTGTCTTTTCCCAATCATAGCGGCCGGCTCTGTTCCGCTTGGGTACGCTGTCCTCTTGCGGGGTTTTCTTTTTCTTTTTGTTTATCTACCTGGTGGGGGGGTCTGCCTTCGTTCTTGCCCCTGGTGTCCCTTGTGTTCTGAGTTTTCTGGTGGTACCCCCTGCTAGGTCCCCGTGAGTGTACACGTCCCGGGGGTTCAGCTCTTAGAAAGTTGTTTGGTAGTTTTGGGTGCCGGTTAGCAGTACCCTGCCTGGGATTACCTGAGCGCGAGTCCTCTTATAGTAAACGCTCGGGACCCTGGGAAACCCCTGGGGGCGCGTGGGTCCGATGGATGTGACCCCAGAGCCCCCCCCTCGCTTCCAGCGAGTTTGAGGGTTGCTCACCCCTTGTCTCTGGGTGACTCTCTGTTTTGCCTCCGTCTGCTGCCTGTGGGGTCGGTGACACCTTCGACCCGGAGCCCTGCGAGTTTGTTGCTCGTTATGGCTCGGTTACCCAGTTGTGCTCAGCTGGTGCGGGCAGCAGAGGCGTTGCACTTGAGCCTTGGTGGTGGCAACGCTCTCGTGGTAACTCCCCGGGAGCCCCGGGGCTGCCCCGTTTTGGTTCTTGTTTTTCCCCTGGATTCCCCTTCCTGCCTGCATCCGGTTCCTTACCGTCTGTAGGTTCAGGGCGGGGTTTGGTGGTGTTGAGACTCGGGCAGTCTCGGGGAAATCCCCTTCCGGGGTAGTGACGGGGGCATTCGAGCCTGTTCCTCCAGCCGTGTTGTAAGAGTCTGCCAGTGGGCTCCCTTCCTTAGTGTTTTCACGGCTGTCCCGGTTTTCTGGTACGGCCGGGGCTTTAGGGGGACGGCTCGGCCCCGGGGCCTGTTGTGTGGGTTCCCGGGGCTGCGGAGGGGCTGACTTGGGGGGCCTTGGCCCCATAGGACCCCGTGGGGTTTTTATCCCCCTCTCGGCGGGGCTTGTGGTTACGCGGAGTGGGGTTTTCCTCTCCACTCGCCGTACGTGCTGTTGGGCGTCGGCCCCTCCCCGGGCTCGGTTCCTTGGCCTTTGAGTCGGTTGGTTCCGTCCTGTGGGTGGATGTTTCCCCCCACCCCTTTTTTGGGGGGACGGTGTTTTCGTCATGTTTCCCCGTTTTGGGGGTTCTACATGACTACTGGTCTCGGGTGCGCATGCGCCTTTGTGTGCCTTCGGGACTGGTTTTGGCTTCCGTGTTCTCGAGGGTTCGGGAAGGTTTTTCCTCCTTCCCGCGTTATTGGAACGTCTGTCGGCTCCTCGTCCTTGTTGGCGAGTTTGGGCTACTTGTAGCCCTGTTGGGCTCCTTGTGGTCCTGTTGTGCTCCTTGTAGCCCTGTTGGGCTACTTTTGGCCCGGTTTGGGCTCTTTCTGGGCCTGTTGGGCTACTTGTGGCCCTGTTGGGCTACTTGTGGCCCTGTTGGGCTACTTGTGGCCCGGTTGCGTGCCTTTTTTGGGCTCTGTCTTCGCTTCTTTGGCCGGTTTTCTTGTTCCTGCTCACTCTTTTGGCTACTTTTCTTGTGCAGTAGTCTTGGTTGCCGCCTTCCCGCAGGGTAGGTTGCGCGTTTTCGGCCGGCATGTCATGCGCGTGCGCCGCGGAGTTTGTTTTGGTCTGGGCGGTGTGTAGTGCCGGTGTTCGTCGTCTTTTTGCTCCAGTGCTTCGCCTTTCGCTCTTCTCCCTTGCCGCGGTATGTGCCCCTTTTCGCTCCGGGGGTGTCCTGGGTTCCAGTTGTGGGGAGGCCGCCGAGGTTTCCCCTGTGTCATGGGTGTGGGCCGCCTTCTTCGCCTCTTCCTTGCTCTCCTGCAGGTCCGGCTCTGGCTTCTTCACCTGGCGGTGCTCCCAGGTTCTTCTGGGCTCGGTTGAGTCGTGTCACTTCGAGCCACCGTTTGCCAGGTGAGTTTCTGCGGTCTGGCGTCTTTTGGCAGGGCGCTGGATGTGGTGTTATATGCCTGTCTTTCTTTAGGTCTCTTTTTGTACGACTGAGACCGTTCGCACACCAGTGTCGGTCCCCTTTTTTCACCCCTTCCTGTCCCACTCTTGTGCATGTCCATCCCATGCTAGGGTCATTCAGGGGTCCCACCTTTGTTAGTGTTATGTGGTGTGGGGGTTTGTGGTGTTGGTTCTGTACTCGCCTGGTAGGGCTTCTGGCTGTGCTTGCAAGGTTTATGCGCTCTGGCTTTTGGGTCCCGCCTATCTGGTAGAACTTGCGGGATAGTACCAGTGGAGTGCAGTGGTGCCATAGGCACACTCGGGGAACACTGTATATCCATCAGAGGTCTGCAGTTGTTACACGACCTCCTTGCGAGCATACGCCTTCTCGCTGGTACCTTATCTTGAGGTTAACTTGAGGTGCTTCCGGGGCTTAGCGTCCCCGCGGCCCGGTCATCGACCAGGCCTCCTGGACTGGTCATGCTGGCTGTTGGACATGGCTGCTTGCTGCCCGACGTATGAGTCACAGCCTGGTTGATCGGGTATCCTTGGAGGTGCTGATCCGGTTCTCTCTTGCACCAACCCGTCACCGCATCTTTATTACGTCAATATTGACTTCTTCGTTCCGTGCATAGGTGCCATACTAAACATAATGGTTTCCCTTAAAAAACTTCGTGGAAAACACCGACCTTACCTGACCTACTTAGTAGGTTACAATAAGCATCTTATGGTTTCGTAATTACAATTGTTACTTAACCTATTATCGGTATGCCACTGAACTCTGTGAGGGGATTGCAAGTTATGCCCCTATGGTACGGTCTGTGGACTTTCGGGGCACACTAGCTTGCCTTCGACTTAGTTATGGCCCATCCTGGTTGTGGGGAGTCTGTGGGCCTGCAGGCCGCCCCATGCGTCTTCCTGGTGGGCCTCCCTTTGGCCGGTCTAGCCTGGCCTCGGGCCGGGCTTGGGGTGTACATGAGCTCCCGGTTCCCCATCCAGCCGGTTTTGAGCGGGGTTTCTCCGCCGTCGGTCGCCTGGTAGGCGGGTTCCTGGGCCTGCTGGGTTCTGTCGTGTCTCAGTGGGCCCTGTCTGGGGTCTATCTGCTCCGTTCTCTGCCTTTGCCGGAGCGAGTTGCTCTTTACCTGTGGCATGTTGCGGTGGTGTATACTCCCCTAGTTGTGCTTGCGGGGGTTGAGCTCTGGCTCTTTGGTCCCGCCTCTCAAACGTCAATCTTATAACAGGTGTACGGTTTCCTGAGCCTATTGGGCTCTTATCGTATCTACACTTGAAACTGTGTTTGGAGTCAGCCTCCACCACATCGCTTCCTAATGCATTCCATTTGTCAACCACTCTGACACTAAAGTTCTTTCTACTGTCTCTGTGGCTCATTTGGGCATTCGGTTTCCACCTGCGTCCCCTAGGGCGTGTGCCCCTTGTGTTAAACAGCCTGTCTTTATCCACCAGGTTGTATGTTGCTACTACTGCGCGTGTGCATTAGTACCGTGTTTCGCAGTGGCGTGTCCTTACTCCTGGGGTTTTTTATGCTTCTGCTCTTTCGTCCTGCCTCACCCCAGTCGTTTTCCTGGCATCTCCTTTGGTCAGTTTTGCCTGCACTTGCTGCTATGTTGGGGGACGTGGTCGGTTTCCACCACTTCATTGTTTGTGTGTTCCCTTGTTTTCCTCCTCTGCCACAGGGGTGTTCTGCGTGTGTTCCTTGGCTTCTTGGGCTTTTTTCGGCCTGTGTCCTGTGGTGTGCTTCTTTGTCTCGGTCTGTTGCTGTTGCTCGTACCTCTTGGTTCGGGTAGGGTTCTGGCGGCAACCCTTCCGCCTTCTTTGGTTTCCTTGCTTGCCCTGCCACTTGGTTTTTGGGGTCTTGCGATGTCTCGCGTCGGACCCGTCATTTGTTCTCCTGGCGGGTTTGCTTGCTTTGGGATTTGTCTGTTCGGCAGACGTTCCATCTCCTTGTACCACCTGAGTTCGGTGGTCGCGCCCGAGATCTTCTTGCGGCTCCGCCTTTTCCTGGGCTCGGAGGGGCCTTGTCGGGGCTGCTTCCGTCTGCCTCGTGGTCTCGCCTCCGGCTGGTGGTCGGTGTCCCACCTGCGTGTTTCTCTTGGCGGCAGTATGGGGTGTTTTGGCGGTCCTTCCTTTTCCTGTACCTTCTTAGGTGGTTCCTCTTGTTAGCGTCGGCCTGGTTTTTTGGTGGGGGTTGGGGGCCGTCGTCGTGCCACATACTGTCGCCTCTCTCTTTTTGTGCGGCGCTGGCGGAGTCGCTTTGGCTTGCTTTCGGTCTTGCTTCTACACCGCTTAGTAAGCTGTCTTGTGCTTCGTTTCCCCTCCGGCCTGTTCGTGCGCCGCTTGCACCATCCTGGTTTCTGGTCAGCGTGCTCTGTCTTCTCCTCGGTTGGTAGTGCCTCTTCGGTTCCGGTTTGTTTTTCGTCGGCTCTTTTCCTTTTGGGCATTTGCCTCTGGGGGTCGGGTCGCTGTGTTTTCCTGCTCCTTTGGTTTTAGCGTTTTGGTTGTTTGGGTGGTGTCCGCCTCCCGGTTCCGTCCCTTTGATCTTCCTCTGTGGGTAGTTAGCTCCGGGGAGCCGACGGGGCTCCCCCCAGAAAACCAGCGTTGAATGTAATGAAACGCCATTTTCTGGGTGAGTCCCGGAGGCTCCCCGGCAACCCTCCCTCCCTCCGGTCGGCGGTTTTTCGCGTGTCTTGACATCCAGCCTCAGAACTGATGGGTGGATAGCCGGCGTGGGAGGTCTGGGGCTCCACCTTCCCCCTCCCGGGGAGGGGGGAGCTGCGCAGACAGCGGCGCGGTGACGTGTGACGTCACACTAGTTTGCTTGTTTTTCTGTTTGGGAGTTCTATCCACTAGTTCGGATTTTGGTAGCAATTTTAACCAGAATAGGGGTTTGTTTTGGGGCGCTTACCTTTCTGGGTGCCTGTCCCGGTCGATGGCAGACATAGAATGCTTCCAACCACACGGGGGCTTCTATAGGCCATTGCTCCCCGTGCCTCTCTGAGGGGGCCCGGTTCTGGCCGTGGTCTCCGGTAGGCCTAAGAACTCCATACACATGACTGATGCCAAAGTCTGAAATTAGCATATCAGCCTGGGATAGCTCCGGGGAGCCTCCGGGACTCACCCAGAAAATGGCGTTTCATTACATTCAACGCTGGTTTTT
>WNGS01038812.1:0-11153 GCA_020271785.1 Procambarus virginalis
CCATTGAAAGTTTTATCGTTTTCTTTAATAACGGAAGGTTAAAGAAAATGATTTCTTATGAACTATTGTAAATATTATTTTCTTTACTATATCTTTTTTTTTTTTTTTTTTTTTGAGATATACAAGAGTTGTTACATTCTTGTACAGCCACTAGTACGCGTAGCGTTCGGGCAGGTCCCTGGAATACGATCCCCGCCGCGAAGAATCGTTTTTTCATCCAAGTACACATTTTACTGTTGCGTTAAACAGAGGCTACAGTTAAGGATTGCGCCCAGTAAATCCTCCCCCGCCAGATACGAACCCATGACATAGCGCTCGCGGAAAGCCAGGCGAGTGTCTTACCACTACACCACGGAGACTGCTCATTAATTCTTATCCTGATAGCGATAAGGTAATAAACTAATGATGATATTCAGACGCTTTTGATAAGATTTGTTTACGGAAATAGTCAGTGTTTTTGTAAAACTTCAGTTGTGTTCAATCAATAAATTCTTTCCAGTATAGAAAAGACCTACTACATCTTATTTGGAAGCAAATCTACAAATGCAATTCAGCTTCAGATAGACAATGTAAACATTAGCAATAAAAATGATGGAAAATTTCTTGGCCTATTCTTAGACAAAAGACTCAACTTCAGTACTCACATACAACACATAACTAAGAAAGTCTCTAAAACAGTTGGTATACTCTCCAAAATCAGATACTATGTACCTAACTCTGCTCTCATCTCTCAATATTATGCACTAATCTATCCCTATCTCAATATTCTATCTGTGCATGGGGTTCAACCACTGAAAACCATCTTAAGTCCATCATCACCCAGCAAAAATCTGCTATCAGAATAATATCAAATTCTGCTTTCAGACAACACTCAGCCCCCTTGTTTAACTCCCTAAACATGCTAAATATAATCTCACTCCATAAATTCTCTTGTGTCAACTACATTTACAAAACCCTGTTCTGAAACTCTTCCTGGACAGATGTAATAGGACCCATTATCACCACACCATAAATAAATATCTCTTTGATATCCCCAGAGTTAAACTTAATCTGTGTAAACACTCTATGCAAATAAAGGGACCCAGTTTATGGAACTCACTCCCTATTGAATTGAAAAGCTGTCCAACTTTTACATCATTCAAAATCAATACTAAAAAGTACCTAATTTCATCTTCATAGTTTTTCACCTTTTGCCTTAAAATTGCACTGTATCTATTGCTACCCAATCTCCCAACCTTTATGTTCCCAATTTGAACATCTTTACCATTGTGATCATTGCTGTCTTCTTATATATGTGCTGCTAATCTGCTGTATGGTGTTTATTAATCTTGTTTATCTGTATCTACTGCTACCCAGTCTCCCAATCTTTATGTACCCAATCTGAAAATCTTTACCATAGTGATCATTGCTGTCTTATATGTGCTGTCAATCAGCTGTATGGTGTCTATTAATCTTTTAAATTACCCATCAAGCTGTCAATGTAATCAATCAGAGCTTTAATATAACAATGTGCTTTAATATACTTACAAAGCTCTCTCATCTCATTTATCTCTTGCAATCTATTTGTTATCATTTATCAATTCTGATAGAACTTACCTACTTAAAATTATCTGTTAGATTAAGGACCTGCCCGAAACGCTGCGCGTACTAGTGGCTTTACAAGATTGTAATACTGTCCTATTCAATGTATTCTCACAAACCCAATGTACCTTCTAGTATATAAATAAATAAATAAATAAATAAATAAACTGTGATGTGTACCCTGGTCCAGCTGACCCCTGGGATTTAATTTTTTTAATTTTCCCCCGAGGGGGAGTTTATTGGGCAGCGCCACTCATCCTGTGAGTGGACACACCGCCATAGCAGCATGTACAACACTCCCCAATAGGAAGAAAACCCGCTGGGTTGTTCATCTTGTCACATGTACCCAGACACAGCTGGGACTTGCTTAACTGTCTCAAGTGAACAGCTCCTCAAACAAGAAGATTAACATTCGTCAACCCTTAAAATGTTACGTTATCTTGCGGGTGCAGAATGGGGTAATCTCTTAAAAACAGTATCAGTATTTGATAAATAGCGTTTTCCTAATTCAAACAATGTGGGGTTCATTATTCTACACATATTTCTAATGTCCCTCAGGTGTTCATATTCACGTAGATAGTGGTCAAGGCGGTGTCCGTCATTCTCATCACAGATTCTGCAACTCTGCTGATCAACTGTTGTTTCCATTTCGAATTTCCATGGATATTTGTATCCAAGACGGATTCTCGCTATTACTGATTCTCTCCTGCGTCCTCCTCCTCTTCGTCCATAATGATTGGGATTGCCAGCTGCAACCATGTTGTACCATCGTACAGATTCACTAGTTTGTGCTTCTATCCTCCTTTACTCAGTACCCTTGTCACGGTGATGTTGTCTGAGAATACCATTAATTTGAAGAAGAGACTATGGTATGAAGTATTCAATATGGTCTCCTTCAGGTATTACACCGCCACCCCCACACTTTGTAAGTTTAACCAGACACTGTTTCGTGTCATGAGAGCCACTGCAACACCCACACCTAATTGGGCTATCACATTGCTACGTTCTATGATCCCACCGTTGACAGTTGCCACATCAGGATGGGCTGCCAATATACCTCTCCACTTTGCATGCCCTCATGCCTGGTAATTTAATGATTTGGGACAGGTCTCCCCTCGAATAGCAATTGCTTGATTTTTAGGCAATCCCTTCTGGTTCAGTGTTGTGCTTGACCCAAACAATCTCTTCAAAGTCCTTGAGATATTCCACTGGAACATGAATACTGTAGTTCCTGATTATAATGTTAGTTTGCCTTGTCTGTGAGTTTACTTCCAACAATTTTACATTCTTACCTTGATACGTAAGGCTGGTCTCTGTGAGGAACCGCAGGGCACTGTCTCCCTGGGCACTGTCCCCCTGGGCACTGTCCCCCTGGGCACTGTCCCCCTGGGCACTGTCCCCCTGAACCCGGGCACTGATGTTGCCACCTACACGCTTATTCTCTTTATGATACTCGTCTCTGTGGACGCGGGCGGCGACAGTAATCAATCTGTTCTTATCAACAGCTCTCAATCCCATTGCAGGAAATATTAGGGTGTGTGTCACTCACTATCTTTGTCTTGTCGTTGTTGTTGTTGATGGTGCTGTTGTTGCTGCTGTTGTTCAGCCTGTCGCTACATGCTCGCCCGTCTCACGCTTCCTCTGTTTTTGCCTAGTCGGAAATTATTATCATTCTCTGTTGCAGAGTCACCTGTATCATTCCTGTTGGAGGGCCCCGGGTGGGGATTCTCACTGGTGGGTCCTGGGTGGGGATCCTCACTGGAGGGTCCTGGGTGGGGATCCTCACTGGAGGGTCCTGGGTGGGGATCCTCACTGGAGGGTCCTGGGTGGGGATCCTCACTGGAGGGTCCTGGGTGGGGATCCTCACTGGAGGGTCCTGGGTGGGGATCCTCACTGGAGGGTCCTGGGTGGGGATCCTCACTGGAGGGTCCTGGGTGGGGATCCAAACTGGAGGGTCATGGGTGGGGATCCTCACTGGTGGTTCCTGGGTGGGAATCCTCACTGGTGGGTCCTGGGTGGGGAATCCTCACTGGAGGGCCCTGGGTGGGGATCATCACTGGAGGGCCCCGGGAGGGGATCCTCACTGGAGGGCCCTGGGTGGGGATCATCACTGGAGGGTCCTGGGTGGGGAGCCTCACTGGAGGGCCCTGGGTGGGGATCCTCACTGGAGGGTCCTGGGTGGGGATCCTCACTGGAGGGTCCTGGGTGGGGATCCTCACTGGAGGGTCCTGGGTGGGGATCCTCACTGGAGGGTCCTGGGTGGGGATCCTCACTGGAGGGTCCTGGGTGGGGATCCTCATTGGAGGGCCCCGGGTGGGGATCCTCATTGGTGGTCCCCATGTGGGGGATCCTCACTGGAGGGCCCCGGGTGGTGATCCTCACTGGAGGGCCCCGGGTGGGGATCCTCACTGGAGGGCCCCGGGTGGGGATCCTCACTGGAGGGCCCCGAGTGGGGATCCTCACTGGAGGGTCCTGGGTGGGGATCTCACTGGAGGGCCCCGAGTGGGGATCCTCACTGGAGGGCCCCGAGTGGGGATCCTCACTGGAGGGTCCTGGGTGGGGATCCTCACTGGAGGGCCCCGGGAGGGGATCCTCACTGGAGGGCCCTGGGTGGGGATCCTCACTGGAGGGCCCCGAGTGGGGATCCTCACTGGAGGGCCCCGAGTGGGGATCCTCACTGGAGGGTCCTGGGTGGGGATCTCACTGGAGGGCCCTGGGTGGGGATCCTCACTGGAGGGTCCTGGGAGGGGATCCTCACTGGAGGGTCCTGGGTGGTGATCCTCACTGGAGGGCCCCGGGTGGTGATCCTCACTGGAGGGTCCTGGGTGGGGATCTCACTGGAGGGCCCCGGGTGGGGATCCTCACTGGAGGGCCCCGGGTGGGGATCCTCACTGGAGGGTCCTGGATGGGGATCCTCACTGGAGGGCCCCGGGTGGGGATCCTCACTGGAGGGTCCTGGGTGGGGATCCTCACTGGAGGGCCCCGGGTGGGGATCCTCACTGGAGGGTCCTGGGTGGGGATCCTCACTGGAGGGTCCTGGGTGGGGAGCCTCACTGGAGGGTCCTGGGTGGGGATCCTCACTGGAGGGCACTGGGTGGGGATCCTCACTGGAGGGCCCCGGGAGGGGATCCTCACTGGAGGGTCCTGGGTGGGGATCCTCACTGGAGGGCCCCGGGTGGGGATCCTCATTGGAGGGTCCTGGGTGGGGATCCTCACTGGAGGGTCCTGGGTGGGGATCCTCACTGGAGGGTCCTGGGTGGGGAGCCTCACTGGAGGGTCCTGGGTGGGGATCCTCACTGGAGGGCCCTGAGTGGGGATCCTCACTGGAGGGCCCTGAGTGGGGATCCTCACTGGAGGGCCCCGGGTGGGGATCCTCACTGGAGGGTCCTGGGTGGGGAGCCTCACTGGAGGGTCCTGGGTGGGGATCCTCACTGGAGGGCACTGGGTGGGGATCCTCACTGGAGGGCCCTGGGTGGGGATTTTCACTGGAGGGTCCTGGGTGGGGATCCTCACTGGAGGGCCCCGGGTGGGGATCCTCACTGGAGGGTCCTGGGTGGGGATCCTCACTGGAGGGCCCCGGGAGGGGATCCTCACGGGAGGGCCCTGAGTGGGGATCCTCACTGGAGGGCACTGGGTGGGGATCCTCACTGGAGGGCCCCGGGTGGGGATCCTCATTGGAGGGCCCTGGGTGGGGATCCTCACTGGAGGGCCCCGGGTGGGGATCCTCATTGGAGGGCCCTGGGTGGGGATCCTCACTGGAGGGCACTGGGTGGGGATCCTCACTGGAGGGCCCTGGGTGGGGATTTTCACTGGAGGGTCCTGGGTGGGGATCCTCACTGGAGGGCCCCGGGTGGGGATCCTCACTGGAGGGCCCCGGGTGGGGATCCTCACTGGAGGGTCCTGGGTGGGGATCCTCACTGGAGGGCCCCGGGTGGGGATCCTCACTGGAGGGCCCCGGGTTGGGATCCTCACTGGAGGGCCCCGGGTGGGGATCCTCACTGGAGGGTCCTGGGTGGGGATCCTCACTGGAGGGCCCCGGGTGGGGATCCTCACTGGAGGGCCCTGGGTGGGGATCCTCACTGGAGGGCCCGGGTGGGGATCCTCACTGGAGGGCCCCGGGTGGGGATCCTCACTGGAGGGCCCCGGGTGGGGATCCTCACTGGAGGGCCCCGGGTGGGGATCCTCACTGGAGGGCCCCGGGTGGGGATCCTCACTGGAGGGCCCCGGGTGGGGATCCTCACTGGAGGGCCCCGGGTGGGGATCCTCACTGGAGGGTCCTGGGTGGGGATCCTCACTGGAGGGTCCTGGGTGGGGAGCCTCACTGGAGGGTCCTGGGTGGGGAGCCTCACTGGAAGGCCCTGGGTTGGGATCCTCACTGGAGGGTCCTGGGTTGGGATCCTCACTGGAGGGCCCTGTGGGGGATCCTCACTGGAGGGCCCGGGTGGGGGATCCTCACTGGAGGGCCCTGGGTGGGGATCCTCACTGGAGGGCCCTGGGTGGGGGATCCTCACTGGAGGGCCCTGGGTGGGGGATCCTCACTGGAGGGCCCTGGGTGGGGGATCCTCACTGGAGGGTCCTGGGTTGGGATCCTCACTGGAGGGCCCCGGGTGGGGATCCTCACTGGAGGGCCCCGGGTGGGGATCCTCACTGGAGGGCCCTGGGTGGGGGATCCTCACTGGAGGGCCCTGGGTGGGGGATCCTCACTAGAGGGCCCCGGGTGGGGATCCTCACTGGAGGGCCCCTGGTGGGGATCCTCACTGTATTCGTTGCCTTGAGGGGGGTTGAATATTATACACCGTAGTCACTTGTAGATTTATTGGCTGAGACAAACAGATATATATCTGGCCAGCCGAGGTCCTCCTACTATGGGTCTGTAGAGATAACTGACTACTGCAAGCATGGCTGGTGGCTGTGAATGTGGCATGACGTCAGAGGCCTACTCGCCTGTGATTGGTTATGTTCCAACTGGCGGGGAATTTGAATATAACACCGCTCGGACACGCTACCAAGTCGACGTCCTTTGTCGACAAGCTCTGGCTAGCTATATAGTTACAATGATACTGAAAGGACCTCGGTGGCATTCAATAATGGCTTACATGTGAAAATTGCATAATAAAACATTGAAAATAGATCAGGTGTGCATAATACTAGCATCTTGGCATAAGCACCAAAAAAAAAAAAATTTGAACATAATAGGTGTAAATCATGGTAACAATGCTTTGATTGAACCAGAGTATTAAGAACATGTGTATGTCTACTTGTCAGATATGAACAATACAACTCAAGGTATTGCCTAAACAAAATTATTAACATATGTTAATGGCATGTGCTTGAAAACCATACAAATTAAACAATTATTACATTAATGAAATAAAGTTCTGACCTAACAACCACAAATGAATTTTAAGATTAGAGAATGATTTTTTTTTCTCTTTTTTTTTTTCAATGTACAATATATATTTACAAGCCAATGTACAATATTTTTAATGTGCAATATATTTACAAGTTATATACAAGACCTGGAACAAGAACACTAACATCTGCGTCATAGTAGTCAGGATTCACTGGCCTCAATGTGGTTGCTAGAACATTAATGAAATCTTTATGACAAGCACTGCAAAAAAAATTACAAATGGCAGTAGACTTAACAATGGCATTTAATTTGTAACAAAATAAAATTGAGAAAACATGATCATACTATATATATATATATATTATATATATATATATATATATATATATATATATATATGTTATTAAATATGACCGAAAAAGTAAGATTAATAATTCTAACACGAATTTTCTCAATTTTCCTTATGTTTGTTTTTACTGATGACGGTAAATGAAAAATCAATTCTCCAAAATTCATTCTTTATTTCTTAGTCTGACGCGACACTTGAACGCGTTTCGTAATAACTAATTACATTTTCAAAGACTTTTAGTTTTCTCACACAACTATAACCTTAAAGCACTAAACAGTTCTTTACTATGCTATGATTTAAACAGCTTTCATCTTTCATTTTATACCCGCGTTTTGGGTGAGGTGATATGTTACAACAGTTTTTAATGAGGTGAACAAAACTTTCAACAAAGGACAGAACACGAAAACAATGGATATTAACTGGATATTAACTGGGTAAATTGAAGGTATGAATGGAAGTAACTGCGGAAGGGCCTATTGGCCCATATTTCTTGATGCTTCTATATTGGAGCGGGGTCTTGAAGTGGGTAGAATATATTTGTGCATTAATTGACTGTTGATTGCTGGTGTTGACTTCTTGATGTGTAGTGCCTCGCAGACGTCAAGCCGCCTGCTATCGCTGTACCTATCGATGATTTCTGTGTTATTTGTTAAGATTTCTCTGGTGATGGTTTGGTTGTGGGAAGAGAGTATATGTTCCTTAATGGAGCCCTGTTGCTTATGTATCGTTAAACGCCTGGAAAGAGATGTTGTTGTCTTGCCTATATACTGAGTTTTTTGGGGCTTACAGTCCCCAAGTGGACATTTAAAGGCATAGACGACGTTTGTCTCTTTTAGGGCGTTCTGCTCCGTGTCTGGAGAGTTTATATTGGAGAATATAAACCTGGATATGCGTATGGAAACGTCAAGACGCATAAGCCGGGAAACCCACTTCGGCCAATTATCAGCCAGATACCCACACCCACGTACAGACTGGCGAAACGACTCAACGGCTTACTGACTCCTTATGTCCCGTGCAACTTCAGCCTGAAACCCCGAAGGAATTTGTTGACTTACTGCGGGGAACACGGGCTACAGGGATAAGAGCCTCGTTGGACGTAGAATCACTGTTCACCAACGTACCTGTGGATGAAACAATCGGGATGATAGTGGACCGAGTGTATCGAGACCGGCCTGTACTCCCCTTGACATGCCAGAAAATATCCTGAGGAAACTACTCCAATCTTGTACTAAGGAGGCACCCTTCTTGATCGCCACCTCTCACCATCACCGCCAGCCTCTGCTAAACCAATTGTGTGAACTTCATCCTATTGTGCTTCTCCACCACCTTCGTCGCAATATCGTCGTCTCAGAATTTATCTTCGTGCTACTGTGGGATCCCCCAGCTTCGCGCAACCGCCGCTAGGAGCGCTGCGGTTGACCCAGATTGTAGACACACCTCACGCTATTCTTTATGGTACAGATAAGATCCTCCCTAATGAATTGATTAACGCACCTCCTACTCCCTTATATAACGTAGATGATTTTGTTCAAGTAAAGGGTAGACAAATGCAACTAGTATTCAAGAAAATACGCGAACAATTGTCCAAAGCTACAGCCGAGTTCACTCGACCAAGGAATGAACGAGCTAAACCCAGAAAAATAACTATTGGATCTGTAGTAACGATACTTAACCAACACAGGTCTGGTCCTATGTTCAAGTTAACTAAGAAATTTTTGGGTCCATATAAGGTAATCGAGCTTATCAAAGGTAACAAGTACAGACTGAAGAACTTAGTAACAGGTGAGTATATAAATGAGCATTTAGACCATATTAAGTTAGCATATAAAATGTTGACGAGACTGATGAGGAAGATGACAATGAACTTACCCAGGCAGATACTCCTATCGGGACACCACCTTCTGTGGTTGACAGACCACTTGATATTCAGCAACCCCATACTAGCACTTATAATCTTAGATCTAGACCTCTCGTTTCAACCTTGCACTCACCACATGTCCATTGACAAGATGTTAACGAGGTTATCCCTCAAGATGATAGTTTGTCACATGCAGTTTCATCTGTTCTTGACCTTCAGTCAGAGCCAGAGTTGAGTTGTATAGTGCTCTGGATGAGCTAGGTTTAGATATCTGCAGAATTTACAATTGAGTGCACTCTGTAGTTATTCTGTTTTGCTTTGAAAAATTCATTTGCAGCATTTCCACCACATGTCTTATTATTACCAACATATATATATATATATATATATATATATATATATATATATATTATATATTTTGGTAGTCGTAAATATGTTATTAAATATGACCGAAAAAGTAAGATTAATAATTCTAACACGAATTTTCTCAATTTTCCTTATGTTTGTTTTTACTGATGACGGTAAATGAAAAATCAATTCTCCAAAATTCATTCTTTATTTCTTAGTCCTGACGCGACACTTGAACGCGTTTCGTAATAACTAATTACATTTTCAAAGACTTTTAGTTTTCTCACACAACTATAACCTTAAAGCACTAAACAGTTCTTTACTATGCTATGATTTAAACAGCTTTCATCTTTCATTTTATACCCGCGTTTGGGTGAGGTGATATGTTACAACAGTTTTTAATGAGGTGAACAAAACTTTCAACAAAGGACAGAACCGAAAACAATGGATATTAACTGGATATTAACTGGGTAAATTGAAGGTATGAATGAAGTACTGCGGAAGGGCCTATTGGCCCATATTACTCCTCTGATGCTTCTATATTGGGAGCGGGGTCTTGAAGTGGGTAGAATATATTTGTGCATTAATTGACTGTTGATTGCTGGTGTTGACTTCTTGATGTGTAGTGCCTCGCAGTTACTCAGCCGCCTGCTATCGCTGTACCTATCGATGATTTCTGTGTTATTTGTTAATTTCTCTGGTGATGGTTTGGTTGTGGGAAGAGAGTATATGTTCCTTAATGGAGCCCTGTTGCTTATGTATCGTTAACGCCTGGAAAGAGATTTGTTGTCTTGCCTATATACTGAGTTTTTTGGGGCTTACAGTCCCCAAGTGGACATTTAAAGGCATAGACGACGTTTGTCTCTTTAGGGCGTTCTGCTCCGTGTCTGGAGAAAAGTCTCCATGTTTCTCATGATTAGGCTGGCTGTTTTTTTTGGTTTTATAGTAATCGTTAGTTGTATCTTCTGATTTTTGTCTGTAGGGATAACAACATTTCTATTAACAATATCTTTCAGGACCCTTTTCCTCCGTTTTATGAGCGGTGGAGAAGAAGTTCCTGTAAAATAGTCTAATAGGGGGTATAGGTGTTGTATTAGTTGTTTCTTACAGAGGTTGCATGGCGTTCTACTTTCCTTCTTATGATGTCTTCAATGATTCCATTGGAGAAGCCGTTGTTGACTAGGACCACCTGCCTTACCCTACAGAGTTCTTCGTCGACTTGCTTCCATTCTGAGCTGTGGCTGAGAGCACGGTCGACATAAGCGTTAACAACACTCCTCTTGTACCTATCTGGGCAGTCACTGTTGGCATTTAGGCACATTCCTATGTTTGTTTCCTTAGTGTAGACTGCAGTGTGGAAACCTCCTTCCTTTCCATGACTGTTACATCTAGAAAGGGCAGCTTCCCATCCTTCTCCATCTCGTAAGTGAAACGTAACGTAACACAGAATTCTGCTCAAACGCTTCTTCAGCTCCTGCAGATGTCTGACATCAGGTACCTGTGTAAAAATGTCGTCAACATACCTGCAGTATATGGCCGGTTTCAAGTTTAAGTCGACTAAGACTTTTTTCCTCGATAGTACCCATGTAGAAGTTTGCAAACAGGACGCCTAGGGGAGAACCATGGCGACCCCATCTACTTGCTATACATGTGCCCATCCGGGC
>WNGS01038816.1:3149-13388 GCA_020271785.1 Procambarus virginalis
TTATTCTTGACAATTATAATTTTCAATTGAAAATTGCAATCATTTTTCATTTGCCCCAGACACCAGCATTTCTGAGGCTTCCCCAGGGGGGGGGGGCAATCGCAGGGGGGCAACCCCAAGGGGGCAACCAAAGGGGGGCTACCCCAGGCAGGTAGCCTGGGGTAGCCCCATGCTACATGCCTACCTTTCTTCCCCAGGGGGGCTACCCCAGGGTGGGGCTACGCTAGGAGAGGCTACCCCAGGGCTTACCTTCAAGTAGGTGGTAATTCTTTTCATGCAGGCTATTTATATTTAGTTTCGTGTACATGAGTCGTTCTTCCTGGTCTTGAGTGATGTTGGTACACAAGCAGCTCTCCGTGCCTAAATATTTGTTGATAGAGGAAAGATTTTAATCTCCTCTGTTCTTCTGACCTCACATCTGAGCTAGACGATTCAGCCCTTGGCGCAACATTTGCGTATCAGTAGTATGTTCCACATTATGTTGATCTGTAACTAGTGTACCGTACTGTATTTTCTTCGTTACAGCCATAATGTGAAGCTTGTGACTGGAATGTCTTTCTCGAATATTTCATGCTGTAAACCTAGACGAAGTTCACTTAAGATGTCAGAAGGCAGTGGCTTATGCAACATGTTATGACTCTGCCTTTATTCAACCGCTTGGGTTGGACGGTAGAGCGACGGTCTTGCTTCATGCAGGTCGGCGTTCAATCCCCGATCGTCCAAGTGGTTGGGTACCATTCCTTCCCCCCGTCCCATCCCAAATCCTTATCCTGACCCTTCCCAGTTCTAAATAGTCGTAATGGCTTGGCGCTTTCCCTCAACTCCCTCCCTCTGCACTGACAATAGGCAGCATTACCCTTGCCGGGAATATTCCCCTAACGAGACGTGGGTCGTGTTGAAGGGTGCAGAAAGACCTACACCATCGCCCAGGGGCGACCCTCCCTACCAGCCCCGGAGCGGCCCTCGTATGGTGTCTCGTGTGCGTTATAGTGACCGTTGTGCGGGGGCGTGTCCTGGCCGTTGTGCTGGGGGCGGTGTGTCCTGGCCGTTGTGCGGGGGGCGGTGTGTCCTGGCCGTTGTGCGGGGGCGTGTCCTGGCCGTTGTGCGGGGGGCGGCGTGTCCTGGCCGTTGTGCGGGGGGCGGTGTGTCCTGGCCGTTGTGCGGGGGGCGGTGTGTCCTGGCCGTTGTGCGGGGGGCGTGTCCTGGCCGTTGTGCGGGGGGCGGCGTGTCCTGGCCGTTGTGCGGGGGGCGGTGTGTCCTGGCCGTTGTGCGGGGGGCGGCGTGTCCTGGCCGTTGTGCGGGGGGCGGCGTGTCCTGGCCGTTGTGCGGGGGGCGGTGTGTCCTGGCCGTTGTGCGGGGGGCGGTGTGTCCTGGCCGTTGTGCGGGGGGCGGCGTGTCCTGGCCGTTGTGCGGGGGGCGGTGTGTCCTGGCCGTTGTGCGGGGGGCGGTGTGTCCTGGCCGTTGTGCGGGGGGCGGTGTGTCCTGGCCGTTGTGCGGGGGGCGGTGTGTCCTGGCCGTTGTGCGGGGGGCGGTGTGTCCTGGCCGTTGTGCGGGGGGCGGTGTGTCCTGGCCGTTGTGCGGGGGGCGGTGTGTCCTGGCCGTTGTGCGGGGGGCGGCGTGTCCTGGCCGTTGTGCGGGGGGCGGCGTGTCCTGGCCGTTGTGCGGGGGGCGGCGTGTCCTGGCCGTTGTGCGGGGGGCGGCGTGTCCTGGCCGTCACACGTTTGTCATGTTTTATACACGTTTTATGTGCATTTGTATGTCAGGAATTTGTTTAGTGTCTCTTAGATTGTAACTAGGATGATTGTATGCCAGTGTTATTACCACGGCCCTTGTGTCTCACAGGGCAGTCCCCCCCCCCCTCACTCCTGTTTACTGTGCCTCACAGGGTAGAGTTACCACTCACTCCTGTTTACTGTGTTTCCCAGGGCAGAGTTACCACTCACTCCTGTTTACTGTGTCTCCCAGGGCAGAGTTACCACTCACTCCTGTTTACTGTGCCTCCCAGGGCAGAGTTACTCTCACTCCTGTTTACTGTGCCTCCCAGGGCAGAGTTACTCTCACTCCTGTTTACTGTGCCTCCCAGGGCAGTGTTACACTCCTGTTTACTGTGTCTCACAGTGAACAGTGACCCTCACGCTGCTGAAGTTGATGAGTCTATAATGATGCGACTCTCACAACTTCAGAGTGACACAAAGTTTGTTTCTCGTGTACGCAATTCCCCGTGGAACTATTCCCAGCTTCACTTTGTAAGTGAGTACTGGTGTGTGTGTGTGTGTGTGTGTGTGTGTGTGTGTGTGTGTGTGTGTGTGTGTGTGTGTGTGTGTGTGTGTGTGTGTGTGTGTGTGTGTGTGTGTGTGTGTGTGCGCGCGTGCGTGCGCGTGCGTGCGTGCGTGCAGCATGCGGTTGAGTTGGTAGGACTGGGAATGTCTCCCCGCCCGCTTGCCTGCCACATGGTCGCACACCACCTCTCTCAGCGGCCATATATTCATTACACTCTTCACATAAGTTCTTAATCCAATTCTGTGAGGCGGCCAGATGTTTAACTGATAAATTGTATTCTTCTCATCATGTTGGTGATGGTGCCAAGGGTTTTGATGGTTGGCGAGATCAAATGTGGAGGTCGTCGGGCTCGTCCGTGTGTTTGGGAATGTAATATAGGCACGGCGTCATCTGGTGTACTTGGGGGTGCGTGCTGCGATGAACGGTCTGTTGTAGGAACGAAGCTCAGACGTTCCTACAAAAAAAAAAAAAAACAATAGGCCCGCTGCAGCACTCGCTAATGTCAATAACACCTGTCGAATCCTCACATGGTTTACGTAAACCCTGCGTTACCTGTCGAGGTATTCACATCAGCCAACTTGCTGTCATGTGTCACATTCGTCAGCACTGATGGCGTGGACACTGTAAGTGATCCGTTGATCCATCACCAGTACTTGATTCTTCCCCTCACAGTTAATATCAATATGTACTGTTGTGACACATGGGTATGTGAGCGTCATAGTCATGTTGTAGTCGGACCAATATCGGGATTTTAAGTTACCTCCCCCCCCCCCCCGGGATTTTTATGAAATCTGAAATCGGACCGTTTTTTCCATAGTTTGATGTTTACACAAGGTCATTTGCGTCCTTCATTCAAAAAATATAGATGGACCTGTAGAAAATTTTTGTATTGTAAAGATTAAGATTTTTATGAATGGTAATATAAAAGAAGCTGAATACCTGTACAATTATTTTTACTAGATAAATCAATGCTTAGGCTGTATATCTGAAGTATTATTTGAGTCTTGGAGAGAGAAGAATGGGAGAGGGAGGGGGAGGGTGTTGGAGGAACAGGTAGGGGGTGGGGAGGGAAAAGCCCTGCATGCAGTCTGATATATCTATATATTTGGTATATCTATAAAATAGAATGTGTGTGTTCAAAGTACGAGGCCAGATGCTTTGTTCCAGGGGCTGGTATAGGGGACATAGTGGATAGACAGTTTTGTCCGGCAATGGGGACAAAGCTGTTGTCTGCCGCTGTTGGAGGAAATGATGTTGGAAATGACAGAAACGAAAAGCATGTATATTCAAGTTAGCATTAGATATAATGGGAGGTGGAGGTTTCCCATCATATATGGAGTTCTGCCAAGATGTTTGGTGAAGAGTAGTTGTCAGAGGCACCCGGGGTAATTTGACCTCTTGAAAGGAGGTATTGTTTCTGCTATGAAATATCATTCATCAGCATCAAGAACGCTAATGTAGACGGGGGCGGGCGTGAACTTGTCTAGGGATGGGGGTGACAATCAAGCAGTCTCTGCTAGTAACTGTTAATAGGACTGTAAACTGTTAAGATCTAGAAGTCTGGGTGTGAACGATAAGACGGTAGCATGAGACGTTATGGGGACAAGACACAAGAATGGAGACGATGATATACTGTTGCGCATTTCACAAAGTTCCGAATGAATCCGCACAAAATTTCTCATACGCAATTCTCCTTGGAACAGTTGCGCATCTGAGAAAATGCGCAAGTGTTCTACGAGAAAATTTTCCACTGTTGTTGGAAAAAAAATGTAACGTATCGGAAATTGGAAAAATGGATAGGATATAGGGTGAGGGAGGTAGAGAGGAGCGGAAAGGGAAAGTTAAGAAAGAGAGAGAAAGTTGGAAACTAGACGAGTAGAAAGGAGTAGAGAAAGAAAGTAGTACTAGAATAGTAGAAAGATAGAAGGTGCTGCCACCATCCATTCAATAGTTAATTATAAACAAGGAATGGATTTGTTTATAATTAACTATTGAATGGACTTATCTGCTGATCTCGTAACCACTGGATGAATATAAATCATATAACCAAGAATCTGTCATAATCTTTAACCAGTAAACTTCAGGGTGCTCTCCACTCTAGCTTTCAATACATCATAGAAAATCCAAGATCTAGGGATCAGAATTAAAGACCATTTAAAAAGTAAGTTAATTAATTATATATTTACTATTATGCGTATCATAACTCAACCATTTCGCTTGATGTTCAAATGCCAACATTAATTCAGAATTAGTCACCACACAAGAAATTGAGCACCAACGGCTGACTGCCCCTGAAAATCTCTCAACATAAGTTGAAAACACCATATAGTCACCATACAATTCACTCACCAAAGTCTCTGAGACTTAAGTTTTGTAGAGAGAAGGGAAGCAAGGGTGGTACGGCTGACAGTCTCCCACCCGGCCTGGGACAGGCCAATTTAAGTCTGGTTGCTGGAATCTCCCTCGAGTAATGATCGATCTGTCGCTGTTCTCAATGTGTCAAATGTACAGTTCCACTGGTATTTAAGGGGGGAGGGCCGGGAGCTAAGCTTCGCCTACCAGGAGATGGCCTCTGGCTATCTCCCGACCCCAACTAGACAGCGGCTTGTTTGATGGAAACAACACAACCACCCGGCTGAAATTATCAGCTTAGCCGAAAGCGAGGTCACCTGCTGCGACTTGGCCTGAAGGCAACCTGCTATATTTAACACATGAAAGGCGTGACTTTTTAATGCTTAGGGCTGACAACCTGGCGCCACCGATATCCTGTGTGACTTGACTCTTGTTGTATGTGGATTTTTTTTATAGTGTTACAATAATTATCTTTTCCAACACAGTGAATGGAAGAAGGTTGGTTAAAATGTTAAGGGTAGAACTTGGCATCAACATTCACCCTAATAGTGTGCTTCACAGCGCAATACTAAGGAGTGGTAACAAGAAATAGTTAATTTAAGTGCCTTCAGTGCACATAAACAACATATAAACAGGAACATGGATGAATACAGACAGTAGGAAACTATTAGCTGAATACAAAATTGACAGTAATATTTGCATACTGATAGACAGGGTAGACGGGCAGAGAGTAGCAGTGTATGTCAGTTTGAAATATAATGTGAAAGAGGGAATCAAAACTGAGCCCCACATGAATTTTTTGGGGTAAAATTAATTGAAAATAGTTAGCCTTAAATATATGAATTTCTTACGGCATGACGTATTGCTGTTCTTACGGCATTGCGTATTCATCTAGTTATACACACACAGTTGTGCTTGAGGGGGTTGAGCTTCGGCTCTTTGGCCCCGCCTCATAACTGTCAGTCTACTGGCGTACAGGTTCCTGACTGGTTCAACGCATGTTCAAGAGTTGGTTATGTGACAGTGGCTACCGTGAAGATTCAAATTATTTCGTTCAAATGTCCTTCGTGAAGTTCAAGAGCGTTGTATACCATATACGCTGATAGGGTCGAATAATAATGGCCCAAAATTAATAAGCGTGAGATTAAAAGACTTATCAGATAAAAGGCTATATACAAACGTATTAAAAATTGGTTCATAAATCTGGAACAATTATTTAAGGCAAGGAATGTTAAAAAGAAACAAGAGAAGGTCAGTCGTGAAGTGCGTACAGTAGGGCAGGCACAGAGAAGTTCTAAAGGTGTTTTTCATATAAAATTATTAAGGAAAAGCTGAACCATTGGAAAACGTGACAAGTCAGGCAACAGATAATGACAAATTATCACTATCCGTAAGAGTGCGTCTCTTATAGGCTTGTTCGTGACCTGGTCGTCATTTTGTTTTTTTTTTTGGAAGTAGAGGAAGGAGAGGCAAAGGTGAAGGGAAGTATAGAAGTGGGAAATACAGTGAGAGGTATGAAAGCAGGCGGGCTGTCCGCCTTGCTGACACGATGTGTGGGTGTTGGCAGCTAAGTTAAGCTGGCTCCCTCTTGTCAGGGAGCTGTGAGTGTGTGAGAGGTTCTTCACGTGTGTTTCACCACGTCTATAGAAGAATACTTCTTCTTCTTGAGAATAGGTGCAGTTTGCATGAAGGGGTAACCCTCCCGATGACTGCACCAGGACAGACGTAAGGAGATGCGTTGACGGTTAGGATGAGAAGAAAGTCAAAAGCGGTAGACGTGATGGGCCGTAGAGAGAGGAGAGGCGGCGAAAACAGTCGAATGTCAGAGGGAGACACCCCGCACCGGGGGGCGGGGCGTCGTGGTCACGGTGGCAGCTGACCCACGCACGGCGTAGCAGTGTGCGCAAGACGGGAACTAATACTTCTCCGGAAACTTGTATATCGGAAAGCGCAAGCAGTACGCTTCCCAAAACACCCACTCGTCATCGGGCAGCCGGCCCAGGCAGCGCCTCGGCTGAGACATCCTATCCGGCACCCGATACACAAACTCCTTCACCCGCGACACCCAGAGAGTGGACGAGCACCACGGGATCGGAAGCACCCGGGCATCTCGATAAGGGCCCAACTCCGGACCCTCACAGGGCACGACCCCAGCAGACGGGACCAGACAATCCCCAGACCGGAGCAAGGAAGGAGGGGATACAGCAGGGGATGCAGGTGCGTCACCGACCCCACCACCGGGCACAGGACCCGAGGCCCCCGGCGCACATCTTTCCGCAACATCACGACGAGGTCCCGATCATCAGGGACAACCCCCCACTGCGGAGATCCAACAGCAGGAGACGCAGGAGGAGAGGCACAGGTAGCAACTTCGGAGGCCCTCACAGCACCAACATCCTCGGTGGGGGGCGCCAGATCACCATACTCCCCCACCTCCTCCCAAGGCACACCACGAAGGGGAGACACACTCCGAGCCCGCCGCGAACGCTTCGAGACAGGCCGCACCACACCACTCCCAGCAGGCCGCTCCGCAGGCACGGCCACCATCTTCACATCCACACAGGCCACACCAGCACCGTCCGAAGAGTCCACAGAGGCCACATCACCCACACTGTCCACATCATCCTGGGACACAGCCTCAGAACACCGACGCGCACGCTTCTGCACAGGGATGGAAAGAGCAGAACTACAGTCGTCAACACACACAGACACGGCAGGCACCTCACCTTGCTGAAGCACCCCCTCCAACACAGCAGAACCCGCGTCCCCGGGAGCCGGTATCACATCCACAGGTGGGGGCGGGACATGGACCTCCACCGGGACATCCTGCACAACATGCAGCTCAGGCGACGGCCCGACACCCACACACACCGGCTCAACAGCCCCAGGGGCCACAGCAGGCACCAGATGAGTCGCACAGGCCGTAGAACTCGCCTCAACAGGGGGAGCAGCAGACAGGCAAGCAGGCGCCTCAGGCACAGCACCCACTCCATCCTCAGAACCGTCCGAACGCAACAGGGGCGGAAAATCCTCCGCACGAAAAACATGCACCCGACCAGTTGCTCCCACGTCGCACGCTGCAGCCAGATGACCCTCGTGACCACACCGATAACAGGTGCGCGGTTGACCCCGATACTGGCAGCGGAGCGTGTACCCCAACACGGACATCGACGACGGTACACTACACTTCAGCGACATTGTCAGGGTGCGGGAGCCGTCAAGCATACCAACACAGTGCCCGGCAACGACCTTGTTCCAACGAACACTTAACACTGTCCCAAACCGTTCGAAACAGGAGGTCAAAAAGTCGTCCTGAAATTCGAAGGGGGCACCATGCACCGCCACAGACGTCAAGGTGACACTAAGATTCACCACCTTAACGGAGCCAGCAGTATCAGGGAGCGGGTAAACACGCCCCTCACACCGCTCGAGAAACGCCTGAAAGGCAGCCTGGAGGTGGAACTTGACCACAGCACGGTTGCCCTGAAGCAGCTGGATGCCCACCAGGTCCGACAGCTGCACATGAAGCACGTCCACCAGGGCGACACCAACCAATGGATGGTCCACCGGCACCGTAAATGCCAGACCAGCCGACAACGTCCTCTTCACTGGGGGCGAGAAGACCCCATGGCTAAGTCACACGTCACCCTGTCAGTGGCAAACCACCACCAGCAGGGCAAACCAGCAATCACCCAACGTAAACACTAGCCAGTGCGGAGAGACCTCAGGAGCGTCCGACCCGGCCGGTGGTCACCACGCAACTCTAGAAGAATACTGAGTAGCATTCATATATACCCACTCCGATGCTTCCACACATGTTGTTCTGTTTAAGGCTCTTTGTTTTATTACTATTATTTATCGAGTTGTTCATACATTCACGTTATTATTTGTCGGGTTGTTCATACACACATTATTATTTATCAAGTTGTTCATACATACTCATATATGAACTGTTCCTATACTCTCATGTATATCTAATCTGGGGATTATATACTGTGGGGCGGGGTTTTCATCCAGAGAATCGAGGCTCTTGGGACACCAGCTGTGGGAGCGGGGCGTCTCATCTTGGAGCAATCTTTCAAACATTGGGTCCTCTAACATTTCGATGGTGTTCCACACCCTGATGGCTTGGTGCTGCAGTCATATGTTTAGTGGCTGTATGTTCAGGAGTTTCATGGAGCTCCTGGATTGTCTGATCATACGGTGGACGGTGTTTTGCTGCTCTCCTTAGCGCCTTATTCTGTACTGCTTGCAGTTTCTGCATGTTAGTTTTCTTTATGGTGTGTAGTGGTACTGGGGGATACTCTAGGTGCAGCCGAACTAGAGCCTTATATAGGTGGATCTGAATGTTAGTACTGAGGCTTCGGAATCTTCTCAGTTTTCCTAATGCTGCTTTGGCTTTGTTTAGTCGGTCTCTTACATGAATTTGTATCCCTGTTCTATTTATCATAAGTCCCAGTATTCTGCCTACCTCCGCATATTGGATCGGATGGTTGTCAAGGACGATGGGGTCTGGGTTTCTTTTCGCAATGTGTATTATCTGAAACTTTTGTTTGTTGGTGCTAATTTTCCATTGCTTCTCAAAGTTGTTTGAGTTCAATTGCCGCCTTGGTCTTGTCGGCTAGTAGCGGCTTCGATGGTCCCGGTTGGCAAATTATTTGGGTGACATCGTCAGCGTATGAGATGTATTCTCCATGTTGAGGTTGGGGTAGGTCGGCTGTGTATATGTTGAATAGTGGGGGGGAGAGGCAGCTTCCTTGTGGCACTCCACTTTTCAGTTCTATTACTTCACCCAAGTAGCTGCCGATATTAAGCCTAGGAGTTCTATTGTCTATAAAGCTGCAGAGAGTAGCAGTAAATCTTTCAGGAAGCCCTAGTTCAGATATCTTGTATTTTAGGCCTGTGTGCCACACTTTGTCGAAGGCTTTCGAGACGTCCCTAAGCACTATATTACACTGATCTTTTTTCGACACTGCGTTGGCTATATGCTCGTAGATCAGGGCTATAGCTGTATGGGCCCCTCTGCGGTTTCTGAACCCATGCTGCCTGGTGTTATACTTCCCTTCCTCTTCCATGTACTTCACAAGTCTCTGGTTGATAATTTTTTCGAATATTTTACCTGGTACTTCGAGGAGGGAAATTGGCCTGTAGTTTTCAATTTGGGTTGGGGGTTTACCTGGCTTGGGGATTAATCTTATTGTGGCATTCTTGAAGTATGCGGGGAATAGTCCAGATGCAAGAGCTGCATTTAAGATACCTATGTATTGCTACCAGTTCAATCACTGGTAGGTACCAGTGCAACCGCTACCAGTGCAACCTACCAGTGCAATCACTGGTAGGTTGGATAATACCATCTTATTTATCTTGCTGTTGCCCGGCGCCTGTTCTTGAAACCCATAATTGTTTTGTGGACCTCTGCAATGGTTATGTGTTTCATAAGGTGGCAGTCATCGCGTATGTTGTTAAGGTCTATTGTTTGCGTCGGGAGTAGAGTAGCAGCTCTATTGTGACTTGAGTTGTACTTTCCTTTTCATTAATTGGGCAAAACTTTAAGTTTTCTTCAGGGTTTATCCTGAATATTTTTTCCCAGAACTTCCTGAATTCCTG
>WNGS01038818.1:0-10079 GCA_020271785.1 Procambarus virginalis
CCACAAAGTATTGTCCCCACAAAGTATTGTCCCCACAAAATATTGTCCCCCTCAATTATTGTCCTCACAAAATATTGTCCCCACAAAGTATTGTCCCCACAAAGTATTGTTCTCACAAAGTATTGTCCCCACAAAATATTGTCCCCACAAAGTATTGTCCCCACAAAGTATTGTCCACACAAAGTATTGTCCCCACAAAGTATTGTCCCCACAAAGTATTGTCCACACAAAGTATTGTCCCCACAAAGTATTGTCCACACAAAGTATTGTCCACACAAAGTATTGTCCCCACAAAGTATTGTCCCCACAAATATTGTCCCCACAAAGTATTGTCCCCACAAAGTATTGTCCCCACAAAGTATTGTCCCCCACAAAGTATTGTCCCCCACAAAATATTGTCCCCACAAAGTATTGTCCCCACAAGTATTGTCCACACAAAGTATTGTCCCCACAAAATATTGTCCCCCACAAAATATTGTCCCCACAAAGTATTGTCCCCACAAAGTATTGTCCCCACAAGTATTGTCCCCACAAAATATTGTCCCCACAAAATATTGTCCCCCACAAAATATTGTCCCCACAAAGTATTGTCCACACAAAGTATTGTCCACACAAAGTATTGTCCCCACAAAGTATTGTCCACACAAAGTATTGTCCACACAAAGTATTGTCCACACAAAGTATTGTCCACACAAATTATTGTCCCCTCAAAATATTGTTGATCACCTCTCTAACACCTGGATAAGTGACAGTTAAGTCTAACAACTTAATTATTTATGTCTAATTTTCCGTATTATTGCCTAACTGGACGGTAGAGCGACGGTCTCGCGTCATGCAGGTCGGCGTTCAATCCCCGACCGTCTAAGTGGTTGGGGCACCATTCCTTCCCCTCCGTCCCGTCCCAAATCCTTATCCTGACCCCTTCCCAGTGCTATATAGTCATAATGGCTTGGTGCTTTCCCCTGATTGCCCCACACGGGTACGACTTCAGGCGCATGCGCCGCACGCGTCCTGACTGGCGCTCGTTAGTCCTAACTAACCTACACATTGTGGTGCTTTAATTCACTAAACCTCTATATTATTAGTTATTACATGTAGTTACCCAAGTGTAGTTACCTAAGTGTAGTTGTTACCTGGTTGATACCTGGTTGATGGGGTTCTGGGAGTTGTTCTACTCCCAAGCCCGGCCCGAGGCCAGGCTTGACTTGTGAGAGTTTGGTCCACCAGGCTGTTGCTTGGAGCGGCCCGCAGGCCCACACACCCACCACAGCCCGGTTGGTCCGGTACTCCTTGGAAAAAACAGTCCAGTTTTCTCTTGAAGATGTCCACGGTTGTTCCGGCAATATTTCTTATACTCGCTGGGAGGACGTTGAACAACCGTGGACCTCTGATGTTCATACAGTGTTCTCTGATTGTGCCTATGGCACCTCTGCTCTTCACTGGTTCACTCCAGTATGTTGCTATTTTACTGTGTAGATTTGGTACTTGGCCCTTCTTTATTTTCCATGTGTATATTATTTGGTATCTCTCTCGTCTCCTTTCTAGTGAGTACATTTGGAGAGCTTTGAGACGATCCCAATAATTTAGGTGCTTTATCTCGTCTATGCGTGCCGTACATGTTCTCTGTATTCCCTCTATTTCAGCAATCTCTCCAGCTCTGAAGGGGGAAGTGAGTACTGAGCAGTACTCGAGACGGGACAACACAAGTGACTTGAAGAGTACAACCATTGTGATGGGATCCCTGGATTTGAAAGTTCTCGTAATCCATCCTATCATTTTTCTGGCTGACGCAATATTTGCTTGGTTATGCTCCCTAAACGTTAGGTCGTCGGACATCATTATTCCCAAATCCTTGACATGCTGTTTTTCTACTATGGGAAGATTCGATTGTGTTTTGTACTCTGTATTATGTTTAAGGTTCTCATTTTTGCCGTACCTGAGTACCTGGAATTTATCACCGTTAAACATCATGTTATTTTCTGCTGCCCAGTCGAAAACTTTGTTAATATCTGTTTGTAGTTTATCAATGTCGCCAGCAGAGGTAATTTTCATGCTGATTTTTGTGTCAGCTGCAAAGGATGACACGAAGCTGTGACTTGTGTTTTTATCTATATCTGATATGAGAATATGGAACAGCAGTGGTGCAAGGACTATACCTTAAGGTACAGAGCTTTTAACTGCGCTGTGACTCGATTTTACTTGATTGACTGTTACTCTTTGTGTTCTGTTCGACAGGAAATTGAGTATCCAGCGACCTAATTTACCAGTTATACCCATTGACCTCATTTTGTGTGCAATCACTCCATGGTCACATTTGTCGAATGCCTTTGCAAAATCTGTGTATACGACATCTGCATTATGTTTTTCCTCTAATGCCTCAGTGATTTTGTCATTGTGGTCAAGTAGCTGTGAGAGGCATGATCTTCCTGCTCTAAATCCATGTTGGCCTGGGTTGTGGAGGTCATTGGTCTCCATGAATCTAGTGACCTGACTCCTGATCACTCTCTCAAATACTTTTATTATGTGGGACGTTAGTGCAACTGGTCTATAATTCTTTGCCAATGTTTTGCTCCCTCCCTTGTGTAGAGGGGCAATGTCTGCTGCTTTAAGCGCATCTGGTATCTCCCCCGTGTCCAAGCTCTTCCTCCACACTATACTGAGTGCCTGTGCTACTGGCACTTTGCATTTCTTTATAAATATTGAATTCCATGAGTCTGGACCCGGGGCCGAGTGCATGGGCATGTTGTTTATTTCTCTTTCAAAATCTGCCACGCTCGTGCTGATATCAGTTATATTTACAGGTGTTTGAGTATCATTCATAAAGAAATTGTCCGAATCTTCCACTTTCATGCTGAGTATCGGAGTGCTAAACATGTCCTCATACTGCTTTTTTTAGGATTTCACTAATTTCTTTGTCATCCTGAGTGTATGAACCTTCACTGATACGAATAGGTCCAATACTGACAGTGGTTTTCGCTTTTGATTTAGCATGTGAAGAAATATTTTTGTTTTTTCTTTATTTCTTGAATTGCTTTCTGTTCTAGTTGCCTTTCTTCAGTCTGATAGGAATGCTTCAGTCTCTGTTCGATTTCTTCAATCTCCCTGTTTAAATTATTTCTTCTTTGTATGGAGAGTCGTGTCTGCTTAAGCATTTCCGTTAATTTCTTCCTTCTTTTGTAATGTCGTCTGCGTTCTCTTTCTACATTGGACCTCTTGATTCCTGTCCAACAGAGCACAAAGAGTAACAGTCAATCAAGCAAAATAGAGTCCGAGCGCAATTAAACGCTCTGTACCTCAAGGTACAGTTCTTGCACCACTGCTGTTCCTTATTTACCCAAGTGTAGTTACCTAATTGTGGTTACCCAAGTGTAGTTACCTAAGTGTAGTTACCTAAGTGTAGTTACAGGATGAGAGCTACGCTCGTGGTGTGCCGTCTTCCCAGCACTCTTTGTCATATAACACTTTGACACTACTGACGGTCTTGGCCTCCACCACCACCTCACTTGCCCCAACCTTCTACCACTGTGACAGACAACGTTCACATTGTTGGGGGCACCCTTGCTCTCTTACCTTCAACATATACCCTCGCGTTCTTCAAGTTTTCACTCTGTCAGTTCTGCTGATTCCTGTTACTGTTTTATATGTCGTCATCATGTCACCTTTTCTGTTTTCTATCTTCCACCTTTTGGGCATGTTTAGGACCTCTAGGCTCTCCTCGTAGCTCCTGCCCTTCAGTTCCGGAAGACGTTTGGTTGTATGTCTTTGCACCTTTTCCAGTTTGTTAATTTGCTTCTTGAGATATTGGCATCATACAACTGCTGCATATTCCAATTTTGGTCTCACGAAGGTCCTGAACAATTTCTTTAATATTTATCTCTCCGTGTATTTAAAAGCGACTGTGACGTTAGAGGGCGTAGAATAGGGAGTGTGTGTACTCACCTAGCTGTGCTTGCGGGGGTTGAGCTCTGGCTCTTTGGTCCCGCCTCTCAACTGTCAATCAACTGGTGTACAGGTTCCTAAGCCTACTGGGCTCTATCATATCTACACTTGAAACTGTAAATGTGCGTGTGCGTGTGCGCGTGTGCGTGTGTGCGTGCGTGTGCGTGCGCTCCACTGCTGGTCATTTTCATTATCACAACATTTTAAAAGCGAGTCATATCATCTACATACTGACAGACGCGGCCCTCCACGACCCCCAGGACGCCCGCCCCACACTGACCAATAAACAAACTTTAGCGAGGGACCCGGGAGGGAGAGAGAAGATGAGGAGGGAGGGAAGGAGGGAGGGAGGAGGGAAGGAGGGAGGGAGGAGGGAAGGAGGGAGGGGTAGGAGGGAGGGAGGGAAGAGGAGCCAGTAGCAGGCGACACATCAATAGGACTCAGCAGCAAATCTGACCCCCACATCTCCCCCCCCCCCTCCACTCAGAGCTGCTTATATCTCCCTCAGCGCCCTAACACCACTTCCGTCACACACCCGCCTCTAAACAAATGCCCACACACTCCAAGATGGACCTTTTAAAATGCGTGTTTATATCGAGTACCCAGGCAGGAAATACGCTATACCGGGGTTGAGGGCCCGTGAGAACCTAACCGCCATATATTTTGTCAACACGGATCTTCAATTTGGTAATCGGGACGCCTGTGGGAAGGCGGGAAACTGTTCAAAAGCGCGCCAGTTTGAACAGCTGATGAGCGGTTCCCGCCAATTTCCATAGATGTGGATCTGGTCTCTCTCTCCCGCCAATTCCCTCCGACAAATACATTATGATATTACAAATTAACATAAAGAAATCGTGTTTTTCACATGATAATATATACGAATACGGCCTGTTTCACTCGGGTTTAGGTAATAAATTAGTTTTTTATGTGGTGTGTGTGTGTGTGTGTGTGTGTGTGTGTGTGTGTGTGTGTGTGTGTGTGTGTGTACTCACCCAGTTGCACTCACCTAGTTGTGCTGGCGGGGATTGAGCTTTAGCTCTTTGGTCCCGCCTCCCAACAGTAAATCAACTGTTGTACAGATTCGAGAACCTACTGGGCTCCATCATATCTACACTTGAAACCATCCACCTCATCCATCAGATAGATGCGTGGATGCCATCTCAAGCTGGAACAGTGCTCAAGGCGGTGGCGGATGACCTGGCCGAACACGCCACCTCAACACCACAAGTTGACATAGAATGTCTTGCAACAATGAGACAAGTAAGAAGCAACATTAGAAATATTCAGACACAGGCAGAAGTGGTGAGGAGAGTTGTAATGGAGGAGGGAAGTCCAACCCTGCAACACTACAGGTGTGTGTGTCAAACTATGCAACACTACAGGTGTGTGAGTCAAACTATGCAACACTACAGGTGTGTGAGTCAAACTATGCAACACTACAGGTGTGTGAATCAAACTATGCCTCACTACAGGTGTGTGAGTCAAACCCTGCAACACTACAGGTGTGTGAGTCAAACCCTGCAACACTACAGGTGTGTGAGTCAAACCCTGCAACACTACAGGTGTGCGAGTCAAACCACGCAACACTACAGGTGTGTGAGTCAAACCACGCAACACTACAGGTGTGTGAGTCAAACCCTGCAACACTACAGGTGTGTGAGTCAAACCACGGAACACTACAGGTTGTGAGTCAAACCACGCAACACTACAGGTGTGTGAGTCAAACCACGCAACACTACAGGTGTGTGAGTCAAACCACGCAACACTACAGGTGTGTGAGTCAAACCACGCAACACTACAGGTGTGTGAGTCAAACCCTGCAACACTACAGGTGTGTGAGTCAAACCACGCAACACTACTGGTGTGTGAGTCAAACCACGCAACACTACAGGTGTGTGAGTCAAACCATGCAGCACTACAGGTGTGTGAGTCAAACCCTGCAACACTACAGGTGTGTGAGTCACACCCTGCAACACTACAGGTGTGTGAGTCAAACCCTGCAACACTACAGGTGTGAGAGTCAAACCACGCAACACTACAGGTGTGAGAGTCAAACCCTGCAACACTACAGGTGTGCGAGTCAAACCACGCAACACTACAGGTGTGTGAGTCAAACCACGCAACACTACAGGTGTGTGAGTCAAACCACGCAACACTACAGGTGTGTGAGTCAAACCACGCAACACTACAGGTGTGTGAGTCAAACCCTGCAACACTACAGGTGTGTGAGTCAAACCACGCAACACTACTGGTGTGTGAGTCAAACCACGCAACACTACAGGTGTGTGAGTCAAACCCTGCAACACTACAGGTGTGAGAGTCAAACCACGCAACACTACAGGTGTGAGAGTCAAACCCTGCAACACTACAGGTGTGAGAGTCAAACCACGCAACACTACAGGTGTGAGAGTCAAACCACGCAACACTACAGGTGTGTGAGTCAAACCCTGCAACACTACAGGTGTGAGAGTCAAACCACGCAACACTACAGGTGTGTTAAGGTGTCTCACCCTCACCCATTATGCTGCTGAACAAATAGTCTGGATGTGTCACAACGTTAAGAATGATAATATTCTGGAGAGAGATATAAGAATGTTGCACCAAGACTGCAACCCTTTTTGTTGAATTGTCTCAATGTCTATTGCAAATTGTCTATATAGTAAACCTATGTCATAAAAGTGTGTACGTCTGATACCATACTACTTGTGTACAGGAGGAAATGTGTATGTTTATCTCTCAGAATGTTCGGTAATATGTGTATTGTGTGTGTGTATATGTATGAACACGATGTACTGAACGGGGTGAGGATAGCTTGAGCTGCCTCATCCCTTTGTCTGTATTTTACCTCAATAAACTTATTGGAATTTGAATTTCAATTACATTTGAAACTGTGTATGGAGTCAGCCTCCACCACATCACTGCCTACTGCATTCCATTTGTCAACCACTCTGACACTAAAAAAGTTCTTTCTAACGTCGCTGTGGCTCATGTGGGTACTCAGTTTCCACCTGTGTCCCCTTGTTCGCGTCCCTTTCATGCTTATCACTTTATCTTTATCTACGCTGTCAATTTCTCCGAGAATTTTGTAGGTAGTGATCATGTCTCCCCTAACTTCTTTTTTCCAGGGATGTGAGGTTCAGTTCCAGCAATCTTTCCTCACAGCTCATTCCTCTCAGCTCGGGGACTAGCCTGGTGGCATACCTCTGAACCTTTTCTAACTTCTTTTTGTGTTTGATTAGATGTGGTCTCCATGCTGGAGCTGCATAATCCAGTATTGGTCTGACGTATGTAGTATACAAAGTTCTGAATGATTACTTACACAAGCTTCTGAAGGCAATTCTTATGTTCGTCAGCCTTGCATACGCCGCTGATGTTATCCTTTCGATGTAGGCTTCAGGGGACAGATCTGGTGTGATATCAACCCCCAGATCCTTCTCTCTTCCGACTCCTGAAGGATTTCTTCTCCCAGATGATACCTTGTGTTTGGCCTCCTGCTTCCAACGCCTCTTCCTCACTTTGCACTTGCTCGAGTTAAACTCTAGTAGCCATTTGTTGGACCATTCCTTCAGTCTGTCCAGGTCATCCTGTAGCCTCTTGCTGTCCTCTTCTGTCTTAATCGTCCTCATAATTTTAGCGTCATCAGCAAACATTGAGAGGAATGAGTCAATACCTTCTGGAAGATCATTTACGTATATCACAAACAAGATAGGTCCGAGTAGAGAGCCCTGTGGGACTCCACAGGAGACATCACGCCAATCTGAGGTCTCTACCCTCACAGTAACTCTCTGCTTCCTGTTGTCTAGGTACTCCTTTATCCACTGGAGCGCCCTACCACTTACTCCAGCTTTTACCTCTAACTTATGTAATAGTCTCTTATAGAGGACTGTGACAAACGCTTTCTGACAGTCCAAGAAAAGGCAGTCTGCCCACCCTTCTCATTCTTGCTTAATGCTTGTTGCTTGGTCATAGAACTCCATTAAACCCGTGAGACACGACTGACCGTCCCTGAACCCCCATGCTGGTGACGGTACAAGGTCCTTCTCTCCAGATGTGTTACCTGACATCTCCTCGCCATCTTCTCCATCACCTTGCACGGAGTACACGTTAAGGTCACCCGCCTCTAGCTTACCGCCTCCTGCTCCTCTCTCTCTCTCTCTGTATTTATTATTTGTAGTTATTATTTGTGTCAGCAGAATCGAGCTATTAGCTCTTGGACCCCGCCTTTCTAACCAATTTATTTTTCTTCTATGTCTACTACATATATTTATCACACACACACACACACACACACACACACACACACACACACACACACACCCACACACACACACACACACACACACACACAGCCCGTAGCAGCTGTCTACCTCCAGGTACCTATTTACTGCTAGGTAACAGGCGCCTCAGGGTGAAAGAAACCCTGCAAATTTGTTCCGCCATCGCCGGGATCGAACCCGGGCTCTTAGGACTATGACCACAGAGCGCTGTCCACCCAGCCGCGAGGCCCCCCGTGTGTGTGTGTGGTGTGTGTGTGTGTGGTGTGTGTGTGTGTGTGTGTGTGTGTGTGTGTGTGGTTGTGTGTGTGTGTGTGTGTGTGTGTGTGTGTGTGTGTGTGTGTGTGTGTGTACAAACCAACAGTATACTAACCTAAGCGTCTACACCCCAACACGACGCACAAGATGTGTTACTTACCACAATATCTCACAAACTGATTTATTTATTTTGAAGTTTTATTGTGTCCTGGTGAGAGAGAGAGAGAGAGAGAGAGAGAGAGAGAGAGAGAGGAGAGAGAGAGAGAGAGAGAGAGAGAGAGAGAGAGAGAGAGAGAGAGAGTAGGATAGATTAGAAGAACGGGGCACGAGGTAGACACACAATGAACCCCGATATAAAGTATTGCCCTCTCTCCTTTCTTCTCTCTCTCTCCCTCTCTCTCTCACCCTCAGGATGCATATCCCGGAAAATAGGAACGAGCGAGAAGCCTGAGGTGACTTGGAGGGAGGCGGTGTTTAACACGCCATATACACCCTATACAACCATACACACTATGGTAACACGCCATTATACACCCTATACAACCATACACGCTATGGTAACACGCCATTATACACCCTATACAACCATACACCCTATGGTAACACGCCATTATACACCTATACAACCATACACCCTATGGTAACACGCCATTATACACCCTATACATCATACACCCTATGGTAATACGCGATTATACACCCTATACAATCATACATCCTATGGTAACACGCCATTATACACCCTATACAACCATACACTCTATGGACACCCCCCCATTATACACCCCTTAAAACCATACATGGAAGTATATGAGTATACTTAGCTCACAACAGTCTGCTTGATCAGAATATATCACCAGATACCTGCA
Source organism: Procambarus virginalis (assembly GCA_020271785.1). NCBI lineage: Eukaryota > Metazoa > Arthropoda > Malacostraca > Decapoda > Cambaridae > Procambarus > Procambarus virginalis. The sequence continues at coordinate 9,341 of WNGS01038818.1, forward strand.
AAGAAAATAAAACGGCTGTTTTTAATGGTGATAATTTCCACTTGAAACATTTATCAATTCTAATAATGATTTTGTATTGTTATTAAAATAGTTTCAAATATAAAAATTAATACAATAAGATCATTATTATTATATTATTAGACAGCAACACTTGCCTGTCCCCCAGTCCTCCCCCACCATTCCCCCCCCCACCTCCCCCCTCCCATTGTCCTCCCCCACCATCTCCCTCCCCCCCCCCCTCCCATTGTCCTCCCCACCATCTCCCACTCCCCCCTCCCCTAATTCTCCACAAATTCAAATTCAAACTCAAATGTTTATTGAGGTAAGGTCCATACATAAAGGGTGTGATAAAACATTGATGGATGTATAGATAGAGTTAGTACATACAATGCCTAAAGCCACTATGACGCAAAGCGTTTCGGGCAGGAAAAACACTAAAGACTAAACTTAATACTAACTGAGATTAAAGTATAAAATGTGTTGAGACAATATAAAAATAAAAAAAGGAGGAAACATGCAGAAAATAGCAAAATATAATTGGTCGACAAGCAGCATTGTTTAAAAATAACAGACATGGGTTGACAATAGAGGGGTAGGTAGGTTACAGGGAGTTAATTTGGTAGTGTTTAGTTTTAATCTTAAACTGGTTGAGAGAGGTACAGTCTTTAACATGGTTGGGAAGGTCATTCCACATTCTGGGTCCCTTGATTTGTAGAGCATTTCTAGTTTGGTTAAGTCG
>WNGS01038819.1:0-15411 GCA_020271785.1 Procambarus virginalis
AACATTATTTAGTGTATGTGGGTTGGGGTCTGAGTAGATAAGGGTAGTATTGTCAGCAAACAATATAGGTTTAAGAATATTAGAGACATTAGGCAGATCATTTATACATATAAGAAATAGAAGAGGTCCTAAGATACTGCCCTGTGGCACTCCAACGGTAAATGGTAGAGTGGAAGAAGTTGTATCATTTATGGTTACACTGGAAGAAGTTGTATCATTTATGGTTACACATTGGTGTCTGTCACTAAGATAGGATCAGATGTAGTCAAGGGCAAGGCCTCGGATTCCATAATGCTTGAGTTTAAGTAAGAGGTAGTTGTGATTAACAGTATCAAAGGCTTTTCTTAGGTCAATGAAGAGTCCAATCTGAAACTCATTTTTGTCAAGGGCTGAGTAGAATACGTCAAGGAGACTAATAATTGCATCGTTGGTATTTTTTGGGGGACCGGAAGCCAAACTGGCAGGGGCTGAGTATGTCGAATTTTACGAGGTAGGAATAGAGCTGTTTGTAAATAATTTTTTCAAATATTTTTGATAGAATGGGTAGATTTGATATTGGTCTATAATTGTTTATGTTCGCCGGATTGCCTCCTTTATGGACTGGCGTTACTCTTGCTTTTTTGAGGATATCAGGGAAGGTGTGACAGTCTATAGTTTTGTTGAACAGTAGAGCTATGGGTGGGGCAAGGGCATGGGAGGCGCTCCTGTATACAATGGACGGAATTTCACTGGTGTTCCCTGCCTTGGTTTTTAGAGAGTGTATGATGGACACAATATCTGCCGAGCTGATTGGTGAAAGGAGAAGAGTTTGGATAGCTGCCTGATATGTGTTAATATGTGTCTGAGTCTGTGGGATTTTACTGGCAAGATTAGCACCAAGCGATGAAAAGAACCTATTAAATTCATTTGACATTTCTAAATCAGTTGACGGTATATCCCCATCCTTGTAGAGTTTTATTTGGTTATGTGAGTGTTGTTTACTTCCTAGGATACTAGAGATTCCAACTTCCAGTACTGATGTTATGGACTATCTTACAGGTAACTATCCACAGTCTCTGTACCTAAAGCCTACTAATTCCACTGACGTCAATGAGATAATCCTTTCCCTTAAAACCAAGTCTAGTGCCCTTGATGAGATATTTTAATTTACAAAAATGACTCCAGATCTTTAGCCCCTGCTATTGCATTGCTCTTCAACAAGTCACTTGAACTCCAAACCTTTCCAGATATTCTAAAGAAAGCGAGAGTAACCCCTGTCCACAAATGTGGTGATCTCACAGATGTTAACAACTACAGACCTATATCAATCCTGCCTAACATGTCAAAAATATTTGAAAAACTAATCTACAAGCAGCTTTACTCTTATCTAGCCAAACACAATATACTTAGCTCTTGTCAATATGGCTTCAGACCCAAAAAAAGCACTAACGATGCACTTATTAGTATGATTAACTTGATTCATGCAGCTCTTGATAAAAATGAGTTCCCTGTTGGGTTATTTGTGGACCTGCGTAAGGCTTTTGACACTGTCAACCATCAAAACCTTCTTAAATTACGTCATTATAGAGTCGAGGACACTCCCTGCAATACCTCAAATCTTACCTTACTGACAGGCTCCAGTATGTTTCTGTGAATAATTCAATTTCTCCCACCCTACCCATCAACATTGGTGTTCCTCAGGGCAGCATACTTGGCCCTCTCCTCTTTCTCATCTACATGAATGACCTTCCAAATGCCTCCCAACACCTCAAACCAATTATTTTTGCTGACGACACAACCTTTATTTACTCCAGTCCTGACCCCCTTGCTCTAAATGCCACAGTAAATACTGAGCTAAATAAAGTCCATCTTTGGCTAACTGCCAACAAACTCGCCCTTAACATTGACAAAACTTTCTATATTCTGTTTGGCAATAAATCCTCTAATCAAATAAATCTCAAAATTATCAATACCCAAATTTGTAACAAATTAGATGGTAAGTTCCTTTGCGTTCTCATTAACCACAAGCTGAATTTCCAGGGACACATTATATATATATATATATATATATATATATATATATATATATATATATATATATATATATATATATATATATATTTATATATTAGGGGTACCACCTCTGGTGCAATTGCAGGGACCCACATCCTCGAAGAAAACAAAAGCATTCAGAGAAGATCTTGTGGATTCTCACTGAATACTTAATTCTTTTCTTCTCCTACCACCCCTATTATTTTTTTGTATGTTTTGTTTTATTTTATTGCAATGCTACAGTTTACAGAGAACACACACACACACACAAATATATAACAATTAAACAATCAGCGTTCGAAGACCTCGTCCAGCTCCTCGGAGGTTGGGTGCGTACCCAGGATACAGCACGCATTTCCCCTCTGCACTGCGACACTGAGGCGCTGGAATAGGAAACTGGCTGCTCGTGGGTCTCTAGTTTTCCCAATGAGTTCCTCACCAACCTCCTTTAAAAACTTGAGTGCACATTTACCCCAGGCGCCCAGAGTCTCTGAGCCTATCGGCACGAACCTGTAACAACGTTCTAGGTCTCTGTACTTGTGGATTTTCTGGGTCTCCCTGAAGGTGGCTGCCCCACCTCCCTCCGCTGAGCTGTAACGTAAATAGGTATCAGCCAATGTAGATGCACAGGTGTAATCCCATACGACCTGTTTACCTTCCCTCCATGGCTGCAGGGTGACTCCATCTGGGCGTTTTTGGCTGTTGTCAGGTCTGCACAACTGGGGTTCCCTTTGTGCTGGACACCCAGCTGTAGCCAAACTTCTCTTGATGATGTCATTGACTGCCTCGTGTCTGGCAATCTTTCCCTGTGTCTTACGACAGATGAGACCATGGCTGCCGTATTGGTCTGCCCGTGCCTGGCCGCAAATACACCGGTGCTCGGTGGAGATAGGGGCGGCAAGGCGCAGAGCAACACCAATACTTAGGGCCCGATGATCCAGGCGGGTGCCCAAGGCGGAATTAGGGACTGCCAACAGGAAGTCCCCAGCATGGGGGGCTTGCACAGCTAGGAGACGCGCTCTGTCCTTCTGAGAAGCTACGTCCAGCAATGCTTTGGCGATGTTCTCCACTATGGGGCTATCCCATTTGGCCTGTTTACCGTCGTTTGGACAAGTTGGTCGGGTGTGTGAATTGGCGAGTGTGTCCCACCGACCAGCTCCTTCCACAAATTTGGGATCACGAATCCCAATGGAGTTCCTTAGGTATTCTGGTAGTATTTCCTTCACTAATTCACTTGTAGCACTGGTCGAGGATAAGAATGCCGGCAATGCTAACTGTGTCGCCTTGCGAATACCTATACCCCCGAGTCTAACTGGGAGCGTTGCTTGGTCCCACTGGTCATCTTGCAGGGAGAGGTTTAACACTTTCATAGTTATTGTCTTTAGGAGTGAATCGTATTCCGTTAATTTTGGGCTGTCAAAAGAAGGAGCACACCTGAGGAAATAGGTAAGTCTGGGCAAGGCCAGGCACCTTGTAAGAAGGTACAACGCATCATGAGCATCCAAAGCCCCTATTCGCGCCTCCATCCTCCTCAGGTCTTTAAGCTTTTCTTCGAGGACTACCTCAATGGCATTCGAGCCCAGAGGTGCCCCTAGCAGCACACTGTCGGTGGGAGCGATCACTTGGGCTCCTGGCAATAAGATTTGTACTGCATTTATGATTGGTTGGTTGGACGAGATGATTTCACACTTTGATGGATTTAGTGTAAGGCCTAACTCCTCTCCCCTAGATTTCACTAGCTGAAGATCTCCTAGCAGGGATTCCTGTGTCCCTGCCAGGGTGCCATCGTCCAGGAACCAGATGTTGAATTCGCTGGACAACCTACTTGTGACCTCCTTAGCTGCCATGCAGAAAAGAAAAGGGGCAAGTGGGTCTCCCTGCTGGACACCTTCTGCGGAAACAACTTCATGTTCCCCAAACATGGGGGGAATTCCATTCAGTCAGGTGCTGTCACAGTGAGAGGTTGTGTTAGCTGGAGCTCCGATTGTAGTAATATTATTACAGCAATAATGGAAGGATTAGTAAAGGAACTGGTGAATCTAGTTGGAGCTCTGAGGACAGAGCTGGATTCGCTACGGGAGGAGGTACGACAGCTGAAGCAACGTCAGGAAGAAACAAAGGAGGAGACCTCGTCTTGGCAAGTGGTAAAAGACAGGGGTCTTAAGAAGACCTTGGCAAAACCGACACCTAGCCTAAGGATTTCTAACGCATTTGATGTGTTAGTGGACGAGTGTTGTGGTGAACCTGTTGCTCAACGAGGAGCCAAAGGCAAAGCAACGAGGAGCATTGAAACGCAGGTCCCTCAAACTGCTCGAAAGGAAAAGGGAGAATCGAAGCGAATTTTGGTTGTGGGAGATTCTCAGGTAAGATATTTAGACAGAACGTTTTGTGCCAGAGAAAGGGGGAACAGATTAAGGGTGTGCTATCCGGGAGCTGGAATTGGTGATATTGTTGGAAACATGAATGACATTATGAAGGGAAATGGGAACAAACCCATTATTTGTTTAAGTGCAGGGGGTAATGATATTGGACGAGTTAGGAGTGAGGAACTAATACAAAGATTCAAGACAGCAATAGAATTAGTTAGGAGCAAGGGAGGAATCCCGATCATATGTGGCATTCTTCCAAAAAAGGGAGTGGGAAATGAATGGATGTCGAGGGCACTTGGTGTCAATAGCCGGCTGGAAAGATATTGCAAATCAAATGCAATATCTTTCATAGACAACTGGGAACACTTCTATGGAAGGAATGAAATGTATGCTCGTGATGGGGTGCACCTATCGAGAGCTGGGGTTGTTGCTGTTGCGAACTCGTTGGAAGAAGTGGTTAGAGGTGTTTGTTTGGGTTTAAACTGTTAGTAGATAGAGGTATGGGAATTGATTTGGAGGAAGGAGGTAATAAAAGTATGTTTGTGGGAGAAAGGAATTGGCAAAATGATCAGGGAAAGAGAAGGGCCTCAAAATAACTATTCACTTAGGGTATATTACACTAACAGTAGAAGTCTAAGAAATAAAATTAACGAATTAAATGCTCTTGTCTGCACAGAAAAAATAGATATTATTTCACTTACCGAAACGTGGATGAATGTAGATAATAGAGAACTATTAGCTGAATATCAAATAAATGGACTTAAACTATTTCACACAGATAGATATATTAGACGAGGAGGTGGAGTAGCCATATACGTTAGGGACAATTTGAAATGTAGTCTCAGAGGGAATCAAAACTGAGCCACACACAGAAACCATTTGGATAGAATTAAACGAAAAAGCAAATAATATTACAATAGGAGTTATATATAGGCCACCAAATTTAGACAGAATGGAAGCAAAGCATCTATGGGATGAAATATCTAGGGCATCTAGATCTAACAGTATTTATGTCATGGGTGACTTTAATTTTAGTGGAATAAACTGGTTGAACAAAACAGGGAATAGTGAAGCAGAAGATTTTCTAGAATTAATTGACGATTGCTTTCTTACGCAACACATTAAGGAACCAACACGGGAAAACAATATTTTAGATTTAGTGTTAACTAACAGGGAAACACAAATTAATGACATCGAAATAGGGAGTGAGCTAGGGAACAGTGATCACTGTGGGAACCGACCTGTGAGATTTATATATATTTAATTTATATGAATTTATATAGAATTTATATTACGTTAATTTATATACTTCGATAGCAATTTATATAATGTTACGTGGACTGTATTTCTGCAATATCTCACAAATCGATTCATACACATTAGGGGGGGGTTATTAAATTTATATATATGCAGCCACTCAAACTACAGTATTAAACTACATATATTGTTAAACATTGAATAGGTTCCTTATCTTATTTGTACAGCCGCCTTATTTTCCAGGTAAAACTAGGATGTAGACACCAAATTTTCCTCGTGTGAGGTAGCTTCCATCACCCTGGTAACTGGTAGACAAGCATGCTTCCTCGTCTTGTACCTGTCAAAGGGCGCTAGCTATGAAGCCAGAATGCTAATATATGACAGCTATATCAGAGAAAACACTGTACTTGAACCATAAAGACCAAGGCTTAATTACCTTGTTTGAGGCGATTTGTATTTAGTTTAGAGATTCTATTCTAACCAGACATTAATGGCAAAAATGAATAGATAAATGGGTTTCGGCAGAACACTTAGCTTGTTTATTGTTGACTGCGTGTTGATAATGGTAGACCTTTGGTTCCCATAACACTTCGTCCAAGAAATTAACAGGAGTCGTTTACTCCCGTGCGCCTCTGTGGTCTTAATACAACAATGGCTGACTCCTTCGTACTATTGACGCTACTGGCCGACATTGTCCAGAAATGATAGGAGCCAAATTCGCTCCACGCGTCTCGGAGGTGACACCATGGCTGCTTGGTGGTGACAACAACAATGGACCACACCCTACTCCCTACTTTGTAGAGATGTCAGTAACTTGATAGAAGGGTCACATTTACTCTATTTTGATTCTGATAATTAAGTTAATTAAAATAAGATGTTTTATGATGGTAAAAGTCCAAAGACTAATGTATTTAAGATAATTCCCAGCAGAATAGCTAGTGAATTATAATAGTATGTGGCTAGATATCCCGTTTCTATAGACGGAAACTCCACTACAAGCTACATTTCTATGGGTAACTTGTTTATACAATGCAGCAGCATTATCTGCAATTGTATGTAATATTAAATGATGTCGGAGTGAGCTAGGGAACAGTGATCACAAAGAAATCAGATTTAGCATAGAATGGAATAGACCTGTAGGAGAAAATTCTGTTAAAGTGCCAGATTTTCGAAAAGCTGATTTTAATAGCCTAAGAAACTTTTTGGGTCAAATTGATTGGAAAGTCTTGGGTATAGGGTGTGGGCCGGTCTTGGAGCGTGACATGAACCCAGCGATGGGTGATGTGGGTGGGGATTTCGATGTGGATTCAATATATAACTTATTTAGGAATATTCTAAACAAAGCACAGGAACGTAGTATACCACACAAATTGAATAGATCGATTACTAATGACCCAAAGTGGATAACAAAGAATTTGAAGAACCTTATAGGTAAAAAGAGAGCTTGGTACAAAAGGATTAAAAATGGGGAGGTAACTTTAGAACAGGAATTCGTACAACTGGTTAAAAATGTTAAAAAAGAGATAAGGAAAGCAAAAAGAAACTATGAAGTTCGCATAGCAGGGCAAGCAAAGACAAATCCTAAAGGGTTTTTTCAGTTATATCGAACTAAGACTAGGGAAAGGATAGGTCCATTAAAAACTGAGACAGGTCAAATAACAGATAGTGATGAAGAGATGAGTAGTATTTTTAACAAATATTTTGTATCTGTATTTACTAAAGAGGAACTTAACAATATGCCTTCAGCCGAACAAGTCTATGTGGGTGGGGACGAGGACAGGTTGACGAGTTTAGCAGTTACCAGGGAGGATGTTCTTAAACAAATAGTAAAACTCAAACCAAACAAATCCCCAGGGCCGGATGAAGTGTTTGCCAGGGTGCTGAAAGAATGCAAAGAGGAGCTTTGTGACCCACTGTCAATCATATTTAATAAATCAATAGAGTCAGGCAGAGTGCCAGAGTTTTGGAAAGTTGCTAATGTGATACCAGTTTTTAAGAAAGGAGATAGATCACTTGCGTCTAACTATCGACCAATTAGCCTAACGTCTATTGTGGGAAAGTTACTCGAATCTATAATAGCAAATAAAATTCGTCTTCATCTTGAAAAACATAAATTAATAATTGAGTCGCAACATGGTTTTATAAATGGCCGTTCATGTTTAACAAATTTGTTATCTTTTTATTCTAGCATAGTTGAGGCAGTTGATAGTGGTAAGGATTGTGATGTTGTGTACCTTGACTTTAGCAAAGCTTTCGATACAGTGCCACATGAAAGACTGATTAAAAAGATAGAGGCTCATGGTATTGGGGGTGCTATATTAAGCTGGATTAGGGCATGGCTATACCAAAGGAAACAGAGAGTTAGTATAAATGGAGTCAAGTCAGAGTGGGAAAATGTTGTAAGTGGAGTGCCTCAAGGCTCTGTCTTGGGACCTCTGTTGTTTATAATATATATAAATGATTTAGATTCAGGTTTGAGTAGCAACATTTGCAAATTTGCCGATGATACGAAAATCGGTAGGGAAATTAATTCGGAGGAGGACTCACTATCACTTCAAGTTGATCTAGATAGGGTTTTGAAATGGTCAAAGGACTGGCAGATGCAGTTTAATGCTGATAAATGTAAAGTTCTGAGGCTAGGTAATGATGATAGAGTTACAAGATACGAGCTAGATGGTGTTGAGATTGCGAAGTCGGATTGCGAAAGGGATCTGGGAGTTATAATTAGTAAGAATTTAAAACAAAAGGATCAATGCATAAATGTTCGTAATAAGGCAAATCGGACACTCGGATTTATTAATCGCAGCGTAAGTAACAAGACACCTGGTGTGGTTCTCAAGCTATATCTTGCTCTGGTTAGGCCCCATTTAGATTATGCAGTTCAGTTTTGGTCGCCATATTATAGAATGGATATAAATTCACTTGAACGTGTCCAGCGTAGGATGACTAAGTTAATTCCCCAAATTAGAAATCTTTCATATGAAGAAAGATTAACAAAGCTTAATTTGCATTCACTGGAAAGGCGAAGAGTTAGGGGTGACATGATAGAGGTTTACAAGTGGATGAATGGACATAACAAAGGGGATATTAATAGGGTATTGAAAGTATCAACACAGGACAGAACGCGAAACAATGGGTATAAATTGGATAAGTTTAGATTTAGGAAAGACTTGGGTAAATACTGGTTCAGTAACAGGGTTGTTGATTTGTGGAACCAATTGCCGCGTAACATTGTGGAGGTGGGGTCCCTCGATTGTTTCAAGCATGGGTTGGACATGTATATGAGTGGGATTGGGTGGTTATAAATAGGAGCTGCCTCGTATGGGCCAATAGGCCTTCTGCAGCTGCCTTTGTTCTTATGTTCTTATGTTCTTATGTTCTTTAGGATTTGTCTTTGCTTGCCCTGCTATACGAACTTCATAGTTTCTTTTTGCTTTCCTTATCTCTTTTTTAACATTTCTAACTAGTTGTACGAATTCCTGTTCTAAAGTGACCTCCCCATTTTAATCCTCTTGTACCAAGCTCTCTTTTTACCTATAGATTCTTCAAATTTATATTTTTGTTCATTTTTTGCACACAGTTCCAAATATATTTTATTTGTTTTTATGCATTAATCCTATGTGTAATGAACATGTTCACCATATTATGGCAGTAAAATATCCGTTCTGTCCAAAGACACTGTGTTACATGCATGACACTTGTGTACACATATGTTGCACATATTTACCATGTATCATGCTAATTTATGTATATATACAATCTATTTACAGACTATACACTGTTACACACTATATACATTCACCATCAACAAATTCAGAACACCGCAAGTGAGCTGTCACACCCAGCCAGCCCTCCCTCACTTCTCCAACATTGTATTCGCCAACTTTGCCCCCTCCCATCATACAGTTATTCACACCAATGTTTCATGTTCATTTATTTATATTTACAACATATGTACACACTATACACTGTCACACACTATATACATTTACCATCAACACATTCAGAACATCGCGAGTGTGAGCAGCAACACCCACACAGGCCCAATAGGAGCTGCCTCGTATGGGCCAATAGGAGCTGCCTCAATCAAAGTTGAGTGGGAATCTAATTCCCTCCTTCCTTTTCTTGACGTTCATGTTCACAGCTCTGTGTCTGGGTTCTCTTTCTCTGTATACCGTAAACCCATGCATAGTGGCATGTACATTCACTTCTTTTCCTACCATCCTCCTTCTGTTAAGAAAAATGTCCTCGTCTCTCTCTTCCTCCGCGCTCTACGCATCAGCGACCCTCAGTTTCTTGATTCTGAAATTTCCTTTATCTACAAATCATTCTCTCGCCTTGGTTATCCTTTGCATTTCATCAACTCTGCCTACTCTCAAGCTAAACGAAATTTCTTTCATCCTAAACCTGCTTCCAACACTAGTAGCACTGTACTATGCCTTCCCTTCATATCTGAACTCAAAATTTTACCAATACCTTTCGTCCTCTTGACATTAAACTCGCCTTTCGACAAACTAACACACTTCGTAGCAATCTAGTTCACACTGCTCCTCCTGCTTCAAATGCTGCTGGTGTCTACTCTATTTCCTGTTCATCTTGTCCTCTCCAATACTTTGGCGAAACTGGCCGTACACTGAATGACAGACTTAAAGAACACAAGAGAAGTGTTAAGTCTGCAGACACTAACAATGCTCTCTTCTGCCATGTGAGGGATTCTAATCATCCCATTGATTGGTCTTCCTCCAAAATAATCTTTCCTGCCTCTACTCTTCACAGACGCCGTCTTGTAGAATCGGCTCTTATACACCAAGTACCCAACATGAACATGAGTCCTGGCTTTGTTGCTGTGGACTCTTCCCTTTCACAGTACATACTCAAATGCTCTAATCTTTCTAACAAACGTGACTTAACATAAGCTTACCCCTTCCATTTATCTTTCTTTCTCTTTCCTTTTCTTTCTCTCTTCTCCTACGCTCCCTTGCTATCCTCTTCTTATTCCTATTACTTTTCCTTCGGTGGTTATAATGGGAGCTGCCTCGTATGGGCCAATAGGCCTTCTGCAGTTCTCATTATTACTACTATTCTCTACACCTTACTTTCCTCCTCACCTCTCTCTTGCCTATTTATTTCCCGTTCTCTACCTCCTCATCACAAGCGACTTGAGAATGGTCCAGGACGGACCGAAACGTCGTCGTCCCTTCAACTTCTAGTGTGTGGTCTGGTCAACAGGAGCTGCCTCGTATGGGCCAATAGGAGCTGCCTCGTATGGGCCAATAGCAGCTGCCTCGTATGGGCCAATAGCAACTGCCTCGTATGGGTCAATAGGAGCTGCCTCGTATGGGCCAGTAACAGCTGCCTCGTACGGGCCATAGCAGCTGCCTCGTATGGGCCAGTAGCAGCTGCCTCGTATGGGCCAATAGTAGCTGCCTCGTATGGACCAATAGCAGCTGCCTCGTATGGACTAATAGCAGCTGCCTCGTATGGGCCAATAGCAGCTGCCTCGTATGGGCCAATAGCAGCTGCCTCGTATGGACCAATAGAAGCTGCCTCGTATGGACCAGACAGAACACGAAACAATGGGTATAAATTGGATAAGTTTAGATTTAAGAAAGACTTGGGTAAATACTGGTTCAGAGACAGGGTTGTTGATTTGTGGAATCAATTGCCACGTAACGTGGAGGAGCTGGGGTCCCTTGATTGTTTCAAGCGTGGGTTGGACATGTATATGAGTGGGATTGGGTGGTTATAAATAGGAGATGCCTCGTAAGGGCCAATAGGCCTTCTGCAGTTACCTATGTTCTTATGTTCTTAGCTTCTCTCAACATACTGTTGAGAGGAGCTGTTATTACACTATATATACACACACACACGCTGTATATACCCATGTACATGTGTGTTCCCCATAGCGAACCACTGAGCTAGTATGGTGAGCAAAACAAGAGTGGCTGCCACACAGTGAGGCTACCTCAATTCTCGCCCTCCCTCCCTCACCAAAATTCCTCCTTCTACAATACTACGCACAACGCTAATTGTAACCACAATCCTGGTCACTAATTCCTGTAAATAAATAATTGACCACACGTTTATTTTGAAAAAGAACCTAAAAAGTTGTTTGAAGATTCCTAGATGGACGAAATAATGTTGTGTTCTGTGGCTAGCGCTGTGAACATAAGAACATGGAACATAAGAACATAAGAACGAAGGTAACTGCAGAAGGCCTATTGGCCCATACGAGGCAGCTCCTATCTATAACCACCCAATCCCACTCATATACTTGTCCAACCCGCGATTGAAACAATCAAGGGACCCCACCTCCACCACGTTATGCGGCAATTGGTTCCACAAATCAACAACCCTGTTACCGAACCAGTATTTACCCAAGTTTTTCTTAAATCTAAACTTATCCAATTTATACCCATTGTTTCGTGTTCTGTCTTGTGTTAATACTTTTAATACCCTATTAATATCTCCTTTGCTATGTCCATTCATCCACTTGTAAACCTTTATCATGTCACCCCTAACTCTTCGCCTTTCCAGTGAATGCAGTTTAAGCTTTGTTAATCTTTCTTCATATGAAAGGTTTCTAATTTGGGGAATTAACTTAGTCATCCTACGCTGGACACGTTCAAGTGAATTTATATCCATTCTATAGTAAGGCGACCAAAACTGAACTGCATAATCTAAATGGGGCCTAACCAGAGGAAGATATAGCTGAAGAACTACACCAGGTGTCTTGTTACTAACGCTTCGATTAATAAATTCCAGTGTCCTATTTGCCTTATTACGAACATTCATGCATTGATCCTTTTGTTTTAAATTCTTACTTATCATAACTCCCAGATCCCTTTCGCAATTCGACTTCGCAATCTCAACACCATCTAGCTGGTATCTTCTAACTCTATCATCATTACCTAGCCTCAAAACTTTACATTTATCAGCATTAACCTGCATCTGCCAATCCTTTGACCATTTCAAAACCCTATTTAGATCAACTTGAAGTGATAGTGAGTCTTCTTCCATGTTAATTTCCCTGCCGATTTTTGTATCATCGGCAAATTTGCAAATGTTGCTACTCAAATCTGAATCTAAATCATTGATATATATTATAAATAACAGAGGTCCCAGGACAGAGCCCTGAGGCACTCCACTTACAACATTTTCCCACTCTGACTTAACCCCATTTATATTAACTCTCTGTTTCCTTTGGAATAGCCATGACCTAATCCAACTTAATATAGCATCTCCCATACCATGAACATAAGAACATAAGAACAAAGGCAACTGCAGAAGGCCTATTGGCCCATACGAGGCAGCTCCTATTATAACCACCCAATCCCACTCATATACATGTCCAACCCATGCTTGAAACAATCGAGGGACCCCACCTCCACAATGTTACGCGGCAATTGGTTCCACAAATCAACAACCCTGTTACTGAACCAGTATTTACCCAAGTCTTTCCTAAATCTAAACTTATCCAATTTATACCCATTGCTTCGCGTTCTGTCCTGTGTTGATACTTTCAATACCCTATTAATATCCCCTTTGTTATGTCCATTCACCCACTTGTATACCTCTATCATGTCACCCCTAACTCTTCGCCTTTCCAGTGAATGCAAATTAAGCTTTGTTAATCTTTCTTCATATGAAAGATTTCTAATTTGGGGAATTAACTTAGTCATCCTACGCTGGACACGTTCAAGTGAATTTATATCCATTCTATAATATGGCGACCAAAACTGAACTGCATAATCTAAATGGGGCCTAACCAGAGCAAGATATAGCTTGAGAACCACACCAGGTGTCTTGTTACTTACGCTGCGATTAATAAATCCGAGTGTCCTATTTGCCTTATTACGAACATTTATGGCATTTGATCCTTTTGTTTTAAATTCTTTATAATCATAACTCCCAGATCAATTTCGCAATCCGACTTCGCAATCCTAAACACCATCCCAGGCTTCGTATCTTGTAACTCTATCATCATTAACCTAGCCTCAGAACTTTAAAATTATCAGGGCATTAAAAGCTGCATCTGCCAATACTTTAGCCATTTCAAAACCCTATCTAGATTCACTTGAAGTGATAGTGAGTCCCCTCACGTCCCGAATTAATTTTCCCTACCGATTTTCGTTACATCGGCAAAAATTTGCACAAATGTTTGCCTACTTCCAAACCTGAAAATCTAAATCATTTATATATATTATAAACCAAAACAAGAGGTCCCCAAAGGACAGGAGCCCTGGAAGGGCACTCCCACCTTACAACATTTTCCCACTTCCTGACCTTTGACCTCCCTTTATACATAAACTCCGTCTGTTTTCCTTTGGTATAGCCCATGCCCCTAATCCCAGCTTTTTATAATAGCACCACCAATACCATGAGACTCTATCTTTATACTTTTAAATCGTCCCCTTTCATGTGGATACTGGTATGCCGAAAGGCGATTTGCTAAAAGTCAAAGGTACTACAAACAAGTCACAAATCACCTTACCCACTATTACATCCTTCAACTATGCTAGAATAAAAAGGATAACAAATTTTGTTAAACGTGAACGGCCATTTATAAAAAACCATGTTGCGACTAAAATATTAATTTATGTTTTTCAGGGATGATGACGATTTTTATTTGCTATTATGGATCCGAGTAACTTTCCCACAATAGGAGTTAGGCTAATTGGTCGAAAGTTAGACGCGAGTGCTCTATCTCCTTTCTTAAAAAAAAAAACTGGTAAATCACATTTGGCAACTTTTCCAAAAACTTCTGGCACGTTGCCTGACTCTATTGATTTTTTGAATATGATTGACAGTGGGTCCACAAAGCTCCTCTTTGCATTCTTTCGGCAGTCTGGCAAACACTTTCATCCGGCCCTGGGACTTTGTTTGGTTTGAGTTTAACCATTTGTTTAATTACATCCACCCTGGTGACTGCTAAACTAATCAACCTTTCCTCATCCCCACCCACGTAGACTTGTTTGGCCCTGAAGGCATAATGTTTAAGTTTCGTTTCTTTTAGTAAATAACAGAGTAATTAACATATTTTCATTAAAAAATATGCTCATCTCTCGTTTAGCCATGATCTGTTAATTTGACCCCTGTCAGTTTTTTTAATGGGAACCCTAATCCTTTCCCTAATTTTTGTCCGGTATAACTGGAAAAAACCCTTTTAAAATTTTGTCCTTTTTGGCTTGCCTTTGCTATGCGTGAAACCTTCATAGTTTTTCTTTTGCTTTCCTTATTCTTTTCTTTTTTTAGTATTTCACACAACAGTGGTACTTATTCCTGTTTCTAAACTGATACTTTTCCCCATTCTTAGTCCAATTTGTACCACGCTCTCTTTTTTTACCTATAACGTTCTTCAAATCTTTTGTTATCTACTTTATGATCATAGTCATTCGGGAGGGAGGGGATTCTATTTTCAATTTATATGATATACTACGTTTCCTGAGGGCTTCCGGGGGGGGCTTAGACATATTTTTATATAAGGCTATATTTTGAGTCCACTTCGAAAACCCCTTTTTTACGGTCACCTACCGCTGGGTTCATGTCTCGTTCCATGACCGGCCCACACCCCCATACCCAAGACATTCCAATCTATTTTACGACCCATAAATTTCTTAGGTTATTGGAAATAGCTTTTTTTGAAAATCAGTCCACTTTAAACATAATTTTATCCGGATTCTCTACAGATCTATTCCATCGTATGCTAAATCTGAATTTGCTCTTTGTGATCCACCTGTTTCCCTATGATCAT
>WNGS01038819.1:21491-33899 GCA_020271785.1 Procambarus virginalis
ATATATAGTTCACTTTATCAACATTTATAATAACGAGGTAATACTAGGCACACAGCCTTACACTACTAAATTGTACATTTATATATATATACCTCTGGCACAAACTTATATTATAAATGACACATAAATATAAATGTCCTCGTCACGTAATCTCCTCATCAAACCACAGGTGCAATCACACACAATATATATATATCTCGTGAGAGCTCTATAGCATCTCCCTTCACAACTGTGTCTTACTAGAAACATAGACATTGGTGAGACCTGCTCACGACATAGAAGATACTCTGGCTAATAGCTAACTAAAGGGGAATGGGAGGGAAAACTGAATTACCTACTTCCACCATCAATGATGTGGACTCGTCCTCTGTTGAGGGTTGAATCTAAGCTCCTGGTCCCAGCTCACGACTTGCTGTAGGGAACACCCCCCACACACACTGATGCTCTTCCTAGGAACTCAACCAACACCCAAAAACGCGTCTTCTCCATACTGCTCCTCCCTGCAGGCTCCGTGCTCCTCCACAACCTCTTGAAGGGTTGGAGTCGGTCTCCTGGCCGTCGCCTTCTCCTCACAACTACGTCTGCAGTCCTTACTCCCGGCTGCAGTCGTTCGTATTCCCAGCTAGTTCGTTCTTCTCCTTCCTCACGGTGCACTGGCCCAGCCGCTACGTCATCACCCAACTGGTGAAACTGTACAGTAGTCCCTGACGTCACTGCATAGGCTTCACACTTGCTAAGCACCTGTCACAGAAGCACTTGTTGCTCGTTTCCTGTCAATTCCTTCTTCTGTCCGCCTCACGGAATTCAGGAAGACCTCACAGGATGCATGCAGACCACTGGTGATGTGTATATCCACCGGAGAGGGGCGAAAACTGTCAGACTGACAGGACCCCCTATAGCACGTCCGCCCTTGACGACTTGTCTTATCTAACTCCCTGGTGCCACGGGGCGCGCCGCCTGGACCCCCTTTCACTCGTGACGTCATACTTGCCAGGGGCGTTTCTCATTGGCTCCCTGTACCACGTCACCATTCTTGACCAATCTGGTGCCACTGACGTCATAACGTCTTGGCGGGAAAACGTAGGGGCCGGCGCCATCTTGGCGTCCAAAAGGGCCTAACCTACTTGCCAAAACACTCTTCTTTAGCTAATTTCTCGCCAATGCGAGAACACCTCATGCTCCCACATATGTCAAATTGTTCTCTGGAAGGCAGAGAATGTTCGGGTAAAGTAGATATGACTCTTACAGCTGGCGTGGGAGAAATATAAGGGCGGGAACACCATCACATACCCCTCCCCTTAAAATAAGAGTCATATCGGTTTAGTGTACTCGGGACAGGGCATCCGCTACCACGTTGTCCTTCCCTCTGATGTGCTTAATTTCTAACCAGTATTCCTGCAGTAGTAATGCCCACCTTGTCAGCCTCTGGTTGGAGTTTCTCATCTTGTACAAGAAGGTCAGAGGGTTCTGATCTGTAAAAACGAGAACAGGCCTCGCCCCTCCTCCCACGTACACGTCGAAGTGCTTCAGGGCCATTACTAAAGCCAAAGCCTCCTTTTCGACGGTACTATAGGCACGCTGGTACTTCACGAATTGCTTGGAGTAAAATGCGGCAGGCCTATGTACCTCGCTCCTTTCCTGGGCCAACATGGCTTCTATCCCTACGTCACTGGCATCTACGTACAGAATGAACCTGGCTGTAAAATCTGGGGATATCAACACTGGGACCTCTGTCAACAGGGTTCTTTGTCTTCTCGAAAGATTCCTGGCAGGCCTCTCCCCACTTCCATCGTATATTCTTAGAAAGTAATTCTGTCAGAGGATGCGCTATCGTGGAAATGTGCTTACAGAAACCGCGATAGTATCCAATCATCCCAAGATACCTCAGCAATTCCTTCTGTGTCCTGGGTATTGGGTAGTCTCTAATAGCTGATACCTTGTGGTCCACAGGGGTAACCTCTACTTGACCGATGACGAAGCCTAGGTATTCTAGACGGGCCTTCCCAAACTCACTCTTGGCTAGGTTCACGGTCAGGTTAGCATCTTCCAGCCTCCTGAACAGCTCCCTGAGTCGCTCTAGGTGTGTCTCCCAATCGTCGGAGTACACTACTATATCATCAATGTATACAGTGCAGCCTTCGGCTCCTCTCAGCATGGATAGAGGACTCCTTACCTCATGTCCATATATCAGTTGGAACATTGAGAAACCCAGCGACTCCACTACAGCGTTCCGTATGGCAAACAATGCAGGGTACACTGCCTCATCCCACTCGGCTCCTTGTTCCGCACAGAACACTCTTAGAATGGTTTTCAGTGTGGAGTGAAACTTTTCGATCGCCCCTTGCGACTGCAGTTGGTAGGGCGACGACCGAATCTGAGTTACTCCCCAATTCGACACGGTCTGTCTAAACCACTTGGACTGGAATACGCTCCCACAGTCCGTCTGAATTTCCCTGGGCATTCCCACCCAAGAGAAAAAACGCTGCAACTGCCTGGCTACACCTTTTGACTTCAAGTATCGCATTGAGACTGCTTCCGGGAACCTTGTCGCCGCACACATGATGATCATCAGGTAGGTATTTCCCTTTTTCGTCCATGACAACGAACATACCCCGTCGACCAAAAGACGTTCAAACACTGGCCCAAATGCAGGAACAGGGACTAACGGAGCCTTCGGTATCTCGGGTACACTCTTTCCTGTCCTCTGCCAAGGTAAGCAAGTCTTACAGTGACGCCTCACATCGGCGTCCATACCCGGCCAGTAGAAATGGTCCCTGATCTTGCATAGAGTCTTGGTCACCCCCAGGTGACCTGCAGAATCCACAGAGTGCGACAGATCCAGCACTGCCGCTCTACACTGGGCCGGCAACACTACCTGGTGACTCATACATAGTGATTCCTCTCTGGCCTCCATTATCTCATCAGCATCCCATCTTGCAGATAAAAATGCGTGGCACTTTCAGGACCAGCACGTCCTCCTTTGGCCTCCCGAATCAACTTTGGGCACTCCACCTGCTGTAACTCTCCCAGACAGGCGCGGTCCACCCCAAGAGAACTGGCGAGGGTCACCTGTAGCTCACCATCCGGGTTGCCTTCGCCCTCCACTTGCTCTCCGGGTTCCACGAAGAGGTAATCGACTCCCAGGCTGTCAGACGTCTCTTCTTCAGCCCCATCAGATCCACTCACTCTGTGCTCGTTGCACCGCCTTGGGATCACAGCGCATACAGGGAACGCCACCTTGGCGATTTCCTTCCCGTTCCCACAGGCGTCTAATACTCCGCCTTTCTCTCTCTGTAGTGCTCCAAGCACTCCTCGCCTTTCACGAGGTTAGGGAGGACACATCCTCCACAGGCGTCATTCCCAAGGATGACTTGCGCCTCCATCTTGGGCATCGAGGCGCAGACCCCTACCACTAGGGTCTGGCAGCCATAATCAGAATCCAATGTTACCTTGTGCAGGGGCATCCTCACTGGGCCGCCCACAGTGGTCACAACAGCCACCCCCACACTGGTACTCTCGTAACCCTCGGGGAACAGGGTTCTACTCACCAGGGTAAAATCAGCCCAGGTGTCCCTCAATATCTTCACAGGAACGGGGTGTGCCTCCCCCATCCTTACCGTCCCCTCACACACGAACGGGTGAATTCTCTTCTCCACTCTCGGTACGGACTCACCCCGCACGTTCTCAGCCACTTGGTCCTCCATCTGAATGAAAATCTCGTTCCACCGCTGCTTAGGGCGTTTGCAATCCCGCACGAAGTGTCCATATCCTCCACAGTTGTAGCAGCGGACCCTTCTTGGAGGTGACCTTCCACCACCGCTCGACCTGGCAACGCCTCCAGAGGCCGTTGCTCCGTGGGTCTTCCTCGCGCCTACCGTCGTCTCCCTCGTAGCGTCCCTCAGCACTACAACAGATTCGGCACTCTCATCTAGGGGCTTCTTGACTGGTTCCACAGAACTTTTCAGTCCCCTACTGTCTCTACTCGAGAGGTGGGACTTGGGAGAACTTGTTCCTGTCCTCCATCTGTCTGCCTTCCTAAAACCACTCCCATAGCCGGAGTATACTGTTGGTTGGTGCGGTCCCTCTCTGCGTAGTCGCAAGGCTTCCTCCAACATGTCAGCTCTGTCAGCAGCAGCCCTCAGGGCTTTTATGTCCGCCTCCTTGACTCTAATCCTGATCTCAGGAGAGAGCAAGGACATAAATTTTTCCATGACCATTAGCCGTTTGATGTCCTCAGCTGACTTAGCTCCTTCAGATTCCAACCACTTCAGAAATCTTCTTTCCATGTCCCTCGCCGTCGCACATAAGATTTACGTGGCGAACGGGTACATTCTCGGAACCTTTTCCTGTAACACTCTGGAGTCAGCTTAAACGAGTGA
This sequence comes from Procambarus virginalis, assembly GCA_020271785.1. Lineage (NCBI taxonomy): Eukaryota > Metazoa > Arthropoda > Malacostraca > Decapoda > Cambaridae > Procambarus > Procambarus virginalis. Next base: position 25,871 of record WNGS01038819.1, read on the forward strand.
AGCACTGTTCTCTTCACTGCATCATAATTGGTGCACTCCTTGAGGTCAAGCATGTTGTAAGCCTCGCGAGCTTCACCGGTGAGCCTACCCTGGATCAGCTCCGCCCACTCTGCTCTTGGCCACTCCTTCAAGGAAGCTACCCTCTCGAAATGGTCAAAGAAGCCCTCAGCTTCATTAGGCACAAAGAACAGTAAATCGCGCTCTTGCACCTGGCGATCTTCCTGCTGTGGGGGTGCGGGTGGGGCTAGCCCTAGTTCAGCCCGCTTCAGCTCATCCTCTCTGTTAGCTTCAATCTCTTGCTGCTTCAGCTTGGCTTCCAGCTCACGTTCCTCCCGTCTCAGCTGTGCTTCTGCTTCTCGTTCTTCACGTTTCAGCTGTGCTTCTGCTGCTCATTCTCCACGTTTAAGCTGTGCTTCTCGTTCTTCACGCTTCAGCTGTGCTTCTCGTTATTCACGCTTCAGCTGTGCTTCTCGTTCTTCACGTTTCAGCTGTGCTTCTTCTCTCCTCAGCTGCGCTTCTCGTTCTTCACGCTTCAGCTGTGCCTCTAGTTGCAGCTTCATCATCTCCAGCTTGACGCTGTGCCGACTGCCGCTGGATCCCCTACTGCTTCCACCAATGCTTAAATTCTCCCCTGCATTGGCAGGTGTCTGTGGCCGTTCTTCCCTCAGCCTCAGTGGAACTTTCACCGATGACAACAAAGAAATGAGCGAGCTACTGAGGAAGCAATACGACTCTGTCTTCAGCGAGCCACTAAACGCACTAAAGATCGATAACCCAAATGAATTTTTCATGGATATGATACCAACATCAAATCATATATCAGACGTCACCCTATCCCCACTGGATTTTGAAGATGCCATAAACAGTATGCCTATGCACTCCACACCAGGCCCGGATTCTTGGAACTCCATATTCATCAAGAACTGTAAAAAACCACTATCGCAGGCCCTTCACATTCTGTGGAGACAAAGCCTAGATACTGGCGTTATTCCTGATATACTAAAAACAGCAGAGATAGCACCACTTCATAAAGGAGGAAATAAGGCAGAGACAAAAAATTACAGACCGATAGCACTAACATCGCACATCATAAAAATTTTTGAGAGAGTGCTAAGAAGTAAGATCACAAAATACATGGAATCACAGCATCTCCATAACCCCGGACAACATGGTTTCAGAACAGGGCGCTCTTGCCTGTCGCAGTTGCTGGACCACTATGATATGGCATTAGATGCTATGGAAGACAAACAAAACGCTGATGTAATTTACACAGATTTTGCAAAAGCTTTTGATAAATGTGACCATGGTGTTATTGCCCATAAAATGCGCTCAAAAGGAATTACCGGAAAAGAAGGCAGATGGATCTACAATTTCCTGACCAACAGAACCCAATGTGTAATAGTCAACAAAATAAAATCCAACTCGTCAACCGTTAAGAGCTCAGTCCCCCAGGGTACTGTGCTTGCTCCAGTACTTTTTCTCATCCTCATATCGGACATAGACAAGAGCACAACCTATAGCACTGTATCATCCTTTGCAGATGACACTAGGATCTTCATGAGAGTAGGCAACATAGAGGACACGGCGAACCTCCAGTCAGATGTAGATCAGGTCTTTCTATGGGCTACAGAAAATAATATGGTGTTTAACGAAGACAAGTTCCAGCTCATACGCTATGGAAAAAATGAAAATATAAAAACGGAAACCACGTACAAAACTCAGGCAAATCATAACATAGAACGAAATGGCAATGTAAAGGATCTGGGTGTACTCATGTCGGAAGACCTTACCTTTAAAGAACACAATAAAGTAGCCGTCACAACTGCAAGAAAAATGACAGGTTGGATAACAAGAACTTTTCACACTAGAGATGCTATACCGATGATGACACTTTTCAAAACGCTTGTGCTCTCTAGAGTGGAGTACTGCTGCACAACGACAGCCCCTTTCACTGCTGGTGAAATTGCTGACCTGGAGAGCGTGCAGAGATCCTTTACTGCTAGAATCCACTCGGTAAAACATCTAAACTATTGGGACCGACTTAAGAGCCTAAATCTGTATTCCCTTGAGCGCAGGCGGGAGAGATACATAATAATTTACACGTGGAAAATATTAGAGGGGCTGGTCCCAAACCTGCACACAGAAATAACATCACATGAGACCAGAAGACATGGCAGGATGTGCAGAATACCCCCGTTGAAAAGCAGAGGTGCAACTGGTACTCTGAGAGAGAACTCTATCAACATCAGAGGCCCGAGACTGTTCAACACGCTTCCACTACACATAAGGGACATAACTGGCAAACCCCTCACAGTGTTCAAGAGAGAACTGGATAAGCACCTCCAAAGGATACTTGATCAACCAGGCTGTGACTCATACGTCAGGCTGCGAGCAGCCGCGTCCAACAGCCTGGTTGATCAGTCCAGCAACCAGGAGGCCTGGTCGATGACCGGGCCGCGGGGACGATAAGCCCCGGAAGCACCTCAAGGTATCCTCAAGGTATCAAGGTAGCCTCATCTCAGGCCCTGACCTGTGCCACAATCTCAAGCCTCCTTTCTCCCACTTTGGAGGATCTCAACTGTATCCCAGAATGGTCATCTATTAACTGCAGCTGCGCCTTGGTACAATCCTCCAGCACCTGTTCATCCTGGTGTCAATAAACCTTGCTACCTTCACGTCCTCCATACTTGTGCTGTGAGTGAATACCTGTTACCTGTACCTAGTACCTTCGGCCACTATCAAGCACCACAATCGCAACCGTAATCCTAGCAAGGTCGCCAATGTCGGGGTGTCTCTCTCTCTCTCTCTCTAGCCAGTCACCACCAAGTATTAGTAGTGATAGATGTTACTTACGGTAGCCCTACGGGTCATCACTCAATCCTCACGGTGTCACTATTCACCAGGAGAGTCTCTCAGTTTATCTCCGGCTGGCCTCGTAGTCTAAGACGAGTGAGAACACGATCTCTTCACTTAATCATTTGCCCGCCCCGACAGAGGGCTCTACCCTCACTAAAGGTCGCCAACTGGTGTTTTCCGTGTCCAGTAACGCCTCAGTGGAATTGTAGTATTATAGTAGTAGCGGTCCAAGAGAACACTAATCAATTTGGTATCAGGTAAGTGTATGATCAAATCGCTCTCTCTTAGATAGTCTCAATAGCAACAAAGTAATGGAAGGATAACACAAACACGAAGGTGGTTTTGTAGTTTACTTAAAAACTGTTCTCACTATTGGCGTGAGGCGCCTATTATTCCTTTATGATCACAGTATATCACAATACTGGCATAAACACAGTAATTCACTAGACATATGAATACACTATTCAATAACTCCAGCATATATATAGTTCACTTTATCAACATTTATAATAACGAGGTAATACTAGGCACACAGCCATACACTACTAAATTGTACATTTATATATATATATACCTCTGGCACAAACTTATATTATAAATGACACATAAATATAAATGTCCTCGTCACAGTAATCTCCTCATCAAACCACAGGTGCAATCATACACCATATATATATCTCGTGAGAGCTCTATAGCATCTCCCTTCACAACTGTGTCTTACTAGAAACATAGACATTGGTGAGCCCTACTCACGACATAGAAGATACTCTGGCTAATAGCTAACTAAAGGGGAATGGGAGGGAAAACTGAATTACCTACTTCCACCATCAATTATGTGGGCTCGTCCTCTGTTGAGGGTTGAAGCGAAGCTCCTTGTCCCAGCTCACGACATGCTGTAGGGAACACCCCCACACACACACTGATGCTCTTCCCAAGAACTCAACCAACATCCAAAAAGCGCATCTTCTCCATACTGCTCCTTTCTGCAGGCTCCATGCTCCTCCACAACCTCTTGAAGGGTTGGAGTCGGTCTCCTGGCCATCGCCTTCTCCTCACAACTACGTCTGTAGTCCTTACTCCCGGCTGCAGTCGTTCGTATTCCCAGCTAGTTCGTTCTTCTCCTTCACGGTGCACGGGCCCAGCCGCTACGTCATCACCCAACTGGTGAAACTGTACTGTCGTCCCTGACGTCACTGCATAGGCTTCACTCTTGCTAAGCACCTGTCACAGAAGCACTTGTTGCTCGTTTCCTGTCAATTCCTTCTTCTGTCCGCCTCACGGAGTTCAGGAAGACCTCACAGGATGCTTGCAGACCACTGGTGATGTGTATATCCACCGGAGAGGGGTGAAAACTGTCAGACTGACAGGACCCCCTATCGCACGTCCGCCCTTGATGATGTGTCATATCTAACTCCCTGGCGCCAGGGGGCGCGCCACCTGGACCCCCTTCCACTCGTGACGTCATACTTGCCAAGGGCGGTTTCTCATTGGCTCCCTGTACCACGTCACCATTCTTGACCAATCTGGTGCCACTGACATCATAACGTCTTGGCGGGAAAACGTAGGGGCCGGCGCCATCTTGGCGTCCAAAAGGGCCAAAGCCACTGGCCAAAACACTCTTCTTTAGCTAATTTCTCGCCAACGCGAGAACACCTCATGCGCCCACATATGTTTAATTGTTCTCTGGAAGGCAGAGAACGTTCGGGTAAAGTAGATATGACTCTTACAGCTGGCGTGGGAGAAATATAAGGGGGGAACACCGTCACAGTATCCATAATTCTTTAAAAAAGTACTATATAATGGGATGAAAATAAACATTTAACAAGCATATTTAAAACTATTAACTCTCTTATAATAATAATAAGAATAATGATAATATCATAATAATGATGATATCTCTATATCTCTTTTAATATCATTCCAATCTCGTAGTTGATGATTTTTAAAGATGCATTCACCATAAAAGGAAGAAGTTGGTGATGTCTTGGGAAAGCTATTAGGCACATTAAAATAGTAATTTATTGTTAGTTTTCATTTTGAAATTTCATAAGATTCTTTAAAAGAAACACAAAATTTTTATATTCAACATTATAAAAAGCAGTTGGTGTCTTGGAAAATCTATTAGTCACATTAAAATAAAAATTGATGGTTCATTTTCATTTTAATATTTCATGAGTTTCTTAAAAAAAAAAACAAGATTGTTATAAAATATGATATCTCTATACCAATTTTAATACCATTACAATCAGAGTGTTAATGAGTTTTATTGATGCACTCAACATTACAATAAGCAGTTGGTGGTGTCTAGCAAAAGCTATTAGGCGCATTAAAAATAATATTTTTGGTTTGTTTTCATTTTGAGATTTCATGAGTTTCTCTAAACTGCTCATCACAACCCTTGAGCATTATAAAAAAACACAAGAGCATTATAAAATATGATATCTATATAGATATCATATATGTCTCTTAACCCTTTAACTGTGCATCATGCCTGCAGGCCCAGGCTTCGGGAGCACAAGGCGCCTCCGGGAGTTTTTATTTTTCACGTTCCATTCAAAACTCCCGCGGACACATGGGGTTCACATCAGCTTCCTCAGGGCTCTTGTAAACAGACGCCATCTTAAAAAAAAATCATGGTCCACATTGCCAGGTGTCAGAGCTTCAGTAGTGAGTGAGCAACCAAGGCTAGCGCTCGCAGCATGAACGCACAGCTTTGCGGTTCAGCGTGTAACCACAGCATCGCCTAATAATGTCAAAATATATACATAACCTTTATTATTTAGCCATGATAGTATTATAGAAGAGCCTGAGTGGGATAATGACTGGGTACAATGTTCAAATATCAGTGATTCAATGCTGTTCACGATGTTCACTCGAAATAGGAAGTGAGCTAGGGAACAGTGATCACAAAGAAATCAGATTTAGCATAGAATGGAATAGATCTGTAGGAGAAAATTATGTTAAAGTGACTGATTTTCAAAAAGCTAATTTCAATAACCTAAGAAATTTATTGGGTCTAATAGATTGGAAAGTCTTGGGTATGGGGTGTGGGCCGGTCTTGGAGCTAGACGTGAACCCAGCGATAGGTGACGTAAAAGGGGTTTTCGAAGTGGACTCAAATATAGCCTATATAAAAATATTCTAAGCGAAGCCCAGGAACGTAGTATATCATATAAATTGAATAGATCGAATACTAATGATCCTAAGTGGATAACAAAGGATCTGAAGAAGCTTATAGGTAAAAAGAGAGCGTGGTACAAATGGACTAAGAATGGGGAAGTCAGTTTAGAACAGGAATTAGTACAACTGGTTAGAAATACTAAAAGAAGATAAGGAAAGCAAAAAGAAACTATGAGGTTCGCATAGCAAAGCAAGCAAAGACAAATTTTAAAGGGTTTTTCCAGTTATACCGGACAAAGATTAGGGAAAGGATAGGTCCATTAAAAACTGACAGGTCAAATAACAGATAATGATAAAGAGATGAGCAGTATTTTTAATAATATTTTATATCTGTATTTACTAAAGAAGAACTTACATTATTGCCTTCAGCCAAACAAGTCTATGAGGGTGGGGACAGGACAGGTTGACTAGTTTAGCAGTTACCAGGGAGGATGTATTTAACAAATAGTTAAACTCAAACAAACAATCCCCAGGGCCGGATGAAGTGTTGCCAGAGTGCTGAAAGAATGCAAAGAGGAGCTTTGTGACCCACTGTCAATCATATTTAATAAATCAATAGAGTCAGGCACAGTGCCAGAGTTTTGGAAAGTTGCTAATGTGATACCAGTTTTTAAGAAGGAGATAGATCACTTGCGTCTAACTTTCGACCAATTAGCCTAACGTCTATTGTGGGAAAGTTACTCGAATCTAAATAGCAAATAAATTCGTCTTCATCTTGAAAACATAAATTAATAATTGAGTCGCAACATGGTTTTATAAATGGCCGTCATGTTTAACAAATTTGTTATCTTTTTATTCTAGCATAGTTGAGGCAGTTGATAGTGGTAAGGATTGTGATGTTGTGTACCTTGACTTTAGCAAAGCTTTCGATACAGTACCACATGAAACTGATTAAAAAGATAGAGGCTCATGGTATTGGTGGGCCTATATAAAGCTGGATTAGGGCATGGCTATACCAAAGGAAACAGAGAGTTAGTATAAATGGAGTCAAGTCAGAGTGGGAAAATGTTGTAAGTGGAGTGCCTCAAGGCTCTGTCTTGGGACCTCTGTTGTTTATAATATATATAAATGATTTAGATTCAGGTTTGAGTAGCAACATTTGCAATTTTGCCGATGATACGAAAATCGGTAGGGAAATTAATTCGGAGGAGGACTCACTATCACTTCAAGTTGATCTAGATAGGGTTTTGAAATGGTCAAAGGACTGGCAGATGCAGTTTAATGCTGATAAATGTAAAGTTCTGAGGCTAGGTAATGATGATAGAGTTACAAGATACGAGCTAGATGGTGTTGAGATTGCGAAGTCGGATTGCGAAAGGGATCTGGGAGTTATAATTAGTAAGAATTAAAACAAAAGGATCAATGCATAAATGTTCGTAATAAGGCAAATAGGACACTCGGATTTATTATCGCAGCGTAAGTAACAAGACACCTGGTGTGGTTTCTCAAGCTATATCTTGCTCTGGTTAGGCCCCATTTAGATTATGCAGTTCAGTTTTGGTCGCCATATTATAGAATGGATATAAATTCACTTGAACGTGTCCAGCGTAGGATGACTAAGTTAATTCCCCAAATTAGAAATCTTTCATATGAAGAAAGATTAACAAAGCTTAATTTGCATTCACTGGAAAGGCGAAGAGTTAGGGTGACATGATAGAGGTTTACAAGTGGATGAATGGACATAACAAAGGGGATATTAATAGGGTATTGAAAGTATCAACACAGGACAGAACGCGAAACAATGGTATAAATTGGATAAGTTTAGATTTAGGAAAGACTTGGGTAATACTGGTTCAGTAACAGGGTTGTTGATTTGTGGAACCAATTGCCGCGTAACATTGTGGAGGTGGGGTCCCTCGATTGTTTCAAGCATGGGTTGGACATGTATATGAGTGGGATTGGGTGGTTATAAATAGGAGCTGCCTCGTATGGGCCAATAGGCCTTCCTGCATGTTGCCTTTGTTCTTATGTTCTTATGTTCTTATGTTCCAGA
>WNGS01038821.1:13214-23349 GCA_020271785.1 Procambarus virginalis
CACCACACACACCCACACACACCACACACACACACACACACACACACAATTTTCTCACACCCCAAAAAAGAACTGGGAACCAAGGGCTGCGTATCAGAAGGGAACTATGAGGAGATGAATAAATTCCTATGGGATATACATTGGGACAACAGAACTCGGAACCAAGTCCCGTACAAGACATGAGGACATGTCACCCAAAAATTCAGGAGGCTGTAAGCAGGTTTGTCCCAGCCCAACAGGAAAAAACAGAGAAGCAAAGGAAGAATCCGTGGTTTAATAGGGAATGTATGAAAGCAAAGGAGCTGAACAAAAGGGCATGGAGGAACTTCCGTAATAACAGAACACCAGAAAGTAGAGAGAGATACCAGAGAACCAGGAACGAGTATGTCAGTGTGAGAAGAGCAGCTGAGAAAAGGTATGAAAATGATATAGCTAATAAAGCCAAGACTGAACCAAAGCTACTACACAGTCACATCAGGAGGAAGACAACAGTGAAGGAACAGGTGATTAAACTTAGGGTGGGCGAGGACAGGTACACAGAGAATGACAAAGAGGTGTGTGAAGAACTCAACAAAAGGTTCCAGGAGGTCTTTACAATAGAACAGGGAGATATCACGGCGCTGGGAGAGGTGGCAGCAAACCAGGTGACCTTGGATAGGTTCGAAATTACAAGAGATGAGGTCAAAAAGCACCTATTGGAGCTGGATGTGAGAAAAGCTGTTGGGCCGGATGGAATCTCGCCATGGGTATTGAAAGAGTGTGCAGGAGCACTTTGCTTACCACTCTCCATAGTGTATAGTAAGTCACTGGAAACGGGGGACCTACCAGAAATATGGAAGACTGCTAATGTAGTACCAATATACAAAAGGGTGACAGACAAGAGGCACTGAACTACAGGCCAGTGTCCTTAACTTGTATACCATGCAAGGTGATGGAGAAGATTGTGAGAAAAAACCTAGTAACACATCTGGAGAGAAGAGACTTCGTGACAACCCATCAACATGGGTTCAGGGAGGGTAAATCTTGCCTTACAGGCTTGATAGAATTCTACGATCAGGTGACAAAAATTAAGCAAGAAAGAGAAGGGTGGGCGGACTGCATTTTTTTGGACTGTCGGAAAGCCTTTGACACAGTACCCCATAAAAGGTTGATGCATAAGCTGGAGAAACAGGCAGGAGTAACAGGTAGGGCGCTCCAGTGGATAAGGGAGTACCTAAGCAATAGGAAGCAGAGAGTTACAGTGAGGGGTGAGACCTCAGACTGGCGTGAAGTCACCAGTGGAGTCCCACAGGGCTCTGTACTTGGACCTATCCTGTTTCTGATATACGTAAATGATCTCCCAGAGGGTATAGACTCATTCCTCTCAATGTTTGCTGACGACGCCAAAATTATGAGAAGGATTAAGACAGAGGAGGACAGCTTGAGACTTCAAGAAGACCTGGACAAGCTGCAGGAATGGTCGAACAAATGGCTGTTAGAGTTTAACCCAAGCAAATTTAATGTAATGAAGATAGGGGTAGGAAGCAGGAGACCAGACCAGATACAAGGTACCATTTGGGAGATGAAATACTTCAAGAGTCAGAGAGAGAGAAAGACCTGGGGGTTGATATCACGCCAGACCTGTCCCCTGAAGCTCATATCAAGAGGATAACATCAGCACCATATGCCAGGTTGGCTAACATAAGAACGGCCTTTAGAAACCTGTGTAAGGAATCTTTCAGAACATTATATACCACATATGTCAGACCAATCCTGGAGTATGCGGCTCCAGCATGGAGTCCATATCTAGTCAAGCATAAGACTAAACTGGAAAAGGTTCAAAGGTTTGCCACCAGACTAGTACCCGAGCTGAGAGGTATGAGCTACGAGGAGAGACTACAGGAATTAAACCTCACTTCGTTGGAAGACAGAAGAGTTAGGGGGACATGATCACCACATTCAAGATTCTCAAGGGAATCGACAGGGTTGATAAAGACAGGCTGTTTAACACAAGGGGCACACGCACTAGGGGACACAGGTGGAAACTGAGTGCCCAAATGAGCCACAGAGATATTAGAAAGAACTTTTTTAGTGTCAGAGTGGTTGACAAATGGAATGCATTAGGAAGCGATGTGGTGGAGGCTGACTCCATACACAGTTTCAAGTGTAGATATGATAGAGCCTAATAGGCTCAGGAAACTGTACACCTGTTGATTGACGGTTGAGAGGCGGGACCAAAGAGCCAGAGCTCAACCCCCGCAAGCACAAATAGGCGAGTACACACATTGGATTGGGGAATTGGAATAGGAAATAGACATGACAGGGAGACGACATAATGCAGAGGGTGATGAAGGATAAGATGACCCATTTAAGGAGGCACTCATTTAAATGTGGAGCCAAATCAGTGAAGAACTAAGGGTAATGAAGGAGAAAGTAACCAACCTGCAGGACGAGCTGAATGAGGGAAAGGAGATTAAAAGCCCGAGAGGGAATCCTCCCCACTTCCAGACACAAGCCATCCCTCGGGAAGATGGAAATGTATCTGTAGAAGGGACTTACACAATACAGCCCTCATTTGCAGACATAATTAGAACAAACCTGGAAGCTGTGTCTGCAGTACATGAAATTGCCATGAAAATTGCTACTTCTCAGGAAGCAGCAAGATATGCTAGCCGACTGATAGAGAGGAGAGGAAAAGAGCAGTAATCATAGTAGGTATTAGGGAACAAATAGGGACCAGTCCAGGGGAGTGGAGAGATAAGGACAACCTTACAGTTAAAGAGATCCTTAAAGGGGTACAGATGGAGAGGGAAGAACAGAACATAGAAAAGGTTTTAATGCTTGGTCAGTACAACAAGGACAGAGACCGATGGATAAAAGTGGTTTTCAAAAGAGAGGACACAAAAGACATTTTAGCAAGGAAGAGCGGACTATTCAATGAAATGACGTTCAAAACGGTATTCCTGCAGAGGGATATGACAAGAGAGTAGAGATTGAGGGCAGCAGCAGCGAGGAGGGATCGCAGGGGAGAGACAGGATTGGCAAACCACAACCCAGAACCCTACAATCCCAGAGGGGAATGGAGAACCCTCCACAGGCAGTACAACAGCCCCAGTAGGAGGAAGATCACACCCACCTCCCACCCAATAGAAGTTCTACCTGCTCCAGCCCCTTCCAGTCCCCCATTAAGTGGCCACCAAGATCACCTTTTCCCCACTCCCCCCTCTCCACAAGACTTCCCCCCCCCCCAAGCCCTCCCTTTTCCACCACCTTTTCCCCACTCCCCTCTCCTCAAGACCTCCCTTCTCTCTCCAAGCCCTCCCTTTTCCACCACCCTCCCCAAGCCCTCCCTTCAAGCAGATTCAATACAAATGACAAGGTAGTGTGCAAGGAACTCAATAAGAAATTCCAGGAGGTCTTCACGTTAGAGCAAGGAGAAGTTACAGAGATAAGAGAAGAAATAGTCAACCAGGCACCACTAGAGGAGTTTGGGATTACCAGTGGGGCTGTAAGGAAACTTTTGCTAGAGTTGGATGTGACAAAGACTATAGGCCCCAATGAAATATCGCCATGGATACTAAAGGAAGGAGCAGAATTGTTGTGCCTGCCACTCTCCATGGTGTATAACAAATCATTGGTAACAGGTGAACTGCCAGAAATTTGGAAAACGGCAAATGTAGTCCCTATATACAAGAAAGGGGATAGACAGGAGGCACTTAACTACAGGCCAGTGCAGGGTTCAGTACTTGGACCTATACTCTTTCTGATATATGTAAATGATCTCCCAGAGGGGTATGGAATCGTTCCTCTCATTGTTTGCTGATGATACAAAAATTATAAGCAGGATTAAGACAGAGGAAGATAGTATGAGGCTACAAGATGACCTGGACAAACTGAAGAATGGTCCAACAAATGGCTACTAAAGTTCAACTCGAGTAAATGTAAGGTAATGAAACTAGGCAGAGGAAACTGGAGGCCAGACATAGGATACAAAATGGGAGATGAAGTACTTCATGAAACGGACAGAGAGAAAGATCTAGAAGTTGATATCACACCAAACCTGCCTCCTGAAGCCCACATAAAAAGAATTACATCTGCGGCGTATGCGAGGCTGGCTAACATCAGAACTGCCTTCAGGAACCTGTGTAAGGAATCATTCAGCACCTTGTATATCACATATGTAAGACCAATCCTGGAGTATGCAGCCAAAGCATGGAGCCCGTACCTTGTTAAGCACAAGACGAAGCTGGAAAATGTTCAGAGGTATGCCACTAGACTAGTCCCAGAACTAAGAGGCATGAGTTACGAGGAAAGGCTGCGGGAAATGCACCTCACGACACTGGAAGATAGAAGAGTGAAGGAAAACATGATCACTACCTACAAAATTCTCAGCGGAATTGACAGGGTAGATAAGGATAAACTGTTTAACACGGGTGGTACGTGAACAAGGGGACACAGGTGGAAACTGAGTACCCACATGAGCCACAGAGACGTTAAAAGAACTTTTTCAGTGTCAGAGTAGTTAACAGGTGGAATGCATCAGGCAGTGATGTGGTGGAGGCTGACTCCATACACAGTTTCAAGTGTAGATATGATAGAGCCCAGTTGGCTCGGGAATCTGTACACCAGTTGATTGACAGTTGAGAGGCGGGACCAAAGAGCCAGAGCTCAATCCCCGCAAGCACAACTAGGTGAGTACACACACCGACAGCATAACCTTCATTTACGATGATTTAGAACCGCTGATGTGCTCTATTTTGAGACAAAACCCCAGTCATTAAGTCGTCCAGAGTGAGAAAAGCGTCCCAGCGGCTCTATTCCCAGTTGTTGGGATAACCGGGGTTACTGCTGGGACACCACAGGCTGCTGGGACACCACAGGCTGCTGGGACACCACAGGCTGCTGGGACACCACAGGCTGCTGGGACACCACAGGCTGCTGGGACACCACAGGCTGCTGGGACACCACAGACTGCTGGGACACCACAGGTTGCTGGGACACCACAGACTGCTGGGACACCACAGGCTGCTGGGACACCACAGGCTGCTGGGACACCACAGGCTGCTGGGACACCACAGGCTGCTGGGACAACACAGGTTGCTGGGACAACACAGGTTGCTGGGACAACACAGGTTGCTGGGACACCACAGACTGCTGGGACACCACAGACTGCTGGGACAACACAGGTTGCTGGGACACCACAGGCTGCTGGGACACCACAGGTTGCTGGGACACCACAGGTTGCTGGGACACCACAGGCTGCTGGGACACCACAGGCTGCTGGGACACCACAGGCTGCCGGGACACCACAGGCTGCTGGGACACCACAGGCTGCCGGGACACCACAGGCTGCTGGGACACCACAGGCTGCTGGGACACCACAGGCTGCCGGGACACCACAGGCTGCCGGGACACCACAGGCTGCTGGGACACCACAGGCTGCCGGGACACCACAGGCTGCTGGGACACCACAGGCTGCTGGGACACCACAGGCTGCTGGGACACCACAGGCTGCTGGGACACCACAGGCTGCCGGGACACCACAGGCTGCCGGGACACCACAGGTTGCCGGGAAACCACAGGCTGCCGGGACACCACAGGCTGCTGGGACACCACAGGCTGCTAGGACACCACAGGTTGCTGGGACACCACAGGCTGCTGGGACACCACAGACTGCTGGGACACCACAGGCTGCTGGGACACCACAGGTTGCTGGGACACCACAGGTTGCTGGGACACCACAGGCTGCTGGGACACCACAGGCTGCTGGGATACCACAGGTTGCTGGGACACCACAGGTTGCTGGACACCACAGGCTGCTGGGACACCACAGGCTGCTGGGACACCACAGGCTGCTGGGACACCACAGGCTGCTGGGACACCACTGGCTGCTGGGACACCACAGGCTGCTGGAACACCACAGGTTGCTGGGACACCACAGGCTGCTGGGACACCACAGGCTGCTGGGACACCACAGGCTGCTAGGACACCACAGGTTGCTGGGACACCACAGGCTGCTGGGACACCACAGGCTGCTGGGACACCACAGGCTGCTGGGATACCACAGGCTGCTGGGACACCACAGGCTGCTGGGACACCACAGGCTGCTAGGACACCACAGTGTTACGGCCAGCTTAAGCAAGTAACCGGCTTGTCGCTTTTCCCAGGACACTCAGTATATCTACAGTGTTCTTCAAACCCCGGGTGAGTCCACTAGCTTCAACTATACGTCGTCGACGCTCAATGGTAATTGTAATGGAGACGTGGGAAATGGCTCACTTTTGGCCATTATCCCGCCTTTAGTTAACTATTCTAGAGTTCCCCTGAGTTACCACTGCAACCTCTCTAGTTCAACACCTTGTCACCTAGGTATTTGATTAGCTAGGTGCTACACCAACAAGGATCAGCTACCAGCAACTCTAGAGAACTCTAGAACATTTCACTGCCACCACCTGATTCACTCCACCCTTATTAATCCCCCATAAGTGACGATGAATCAGGAAACCGCCAATTAAACATATCTCCCCGAATATGGCTCCCCGGTTATGAATTGGAAGGATGAATTTACTATTAATGTGGCTTACTGAACTATAAACAAAGGATTATCTATTTTTAACGGTAAAGAAACTTACAGGCAGCCCATGGTGTTATCGTCCAACGCCCAGGATCTAAAGACCTACATGATTATGAAAGACAGAAACTCAATAAACGCGAATAAATTAATAATTAAATTTAATAAAACACGAATTAGTTATACACAAACACTCCCTAGCTGATAATATCCTAAGCGGGCAATGGCATGATTTCTTAAACAATACATTAACAAAACAGACTTTTTCCTTACCACCTGGGCCAGAGGTCGTGACCTTGACCCCCCCCCCCCCTCAGGAGGAGTCACCTCCTCCAGTCGCAGCTCAAACCACACTGACTTCTTAGCCTGCTCTCTCAAGTTCAAGTTCAAGTAAGTTTATTGAGACAAGAAAGAAATACATCACAAAGGGATCTAGGCTAGGCTAGCAACTAGCATTCTAGGCTAGTTGCCAAATTAATCTTCAAGGATGATTAACAAAGATTAATCTTGTACTGATCGCTGATAGTGACTTCTTCATCATTCAAAAACAAATGGAAAATTACCTTGATCCTTGAACAGGTCAACTATAAAGTGCAATATTGAATGATAACTTGAATTTCTCTACATTACTAAATGAACAAAAAGATGGAGTCTTGGAATAGAGGGAGGATGGAAGGGGGGGGGGGGGGTTATGTCCAGGGGTCACAGGGGTCACCAGTAATATGTCCAGGGGTCACCACTAACACCTTGGCCGAGGTCTACTCGCTAGAAGCACTTCTTAGCAGACGGCCAATACTGTCATCTTGTGTGTGTGTGTGTTACCTGGAGAGCAGATGTGGCGGTATGTGGACCTCCAGCCGGGAGGGAGCCGGTCGGCCGAGCGGACAGCACACTGGACTTGTGATCCTGTGGTCCCGGGTTCGATCCCGGGCGCCGGCGAGAAACAATGGGCAGAGTTTCTTTCACCCTATGCCCCTGTTACCTAGCAGTAAAATAGGTACCTGGGAGTTAAGACAGGTGGCAAGGGCTGCTTCCTGGGGGGAGGGTGTAACAAAAAAGGAGGCCTGGTCGAGGACCGGGCCGCGGGGACGCTAAGCCCCGAAATCATCTCGAGAAAACCTCAAGATAGTTACAGAGAATGTTCTATTTCAAGAGCTATATAATTACAGTAAGTCATTATACATTAATGATAGGTCTTATGACTAATACATAATTTTTTACGTAATGTAGATGTTACAGAGTCATAGGGGAGCTGCTGTTTGTTATTATTAGTCTTCACAATACACTACTTTGTAATCTCATATGTCGTTGATCTACTGGGAGCGAAATATGGATACAGTACAAGGATTTCAGGTATTTTATCCTTAGTAATAAGATAAATACCTGAAAGAGAGACTGTATATATATATATATATATATATATATATATATATATATATATATGTAGTGTGACGGTAAAGTGTTGGAGTATGGTGTTCGGCAGTCCTCCAATGGCAGGTGTCAATGCCTGGTCACATACAAAAAAAAAGAGACTGCTTGCCTGTTTGTCTGTGGTAAGGTAAGGGAAGACACGCAAAACACAAAGTATAAATAATGAAACTTTAATTAATTTAGAAAAGCAAAATATAAATAAAGACAATCTCTTGGCTTACGTGAAAATTTTAAACAAAGCAATAAACACAATAACAAAAATAATTACTAGAGAACTATATAAGTAAAAGTGCAATGTAAATCAGGTGCTGAGAATACTGGCTATAGCTGCTACCTCCCTTAGTATACGTCAGCCAGGGCTTAATATACCAGAGAGAGATATCAACTTCAGAGAGCACAGGGATATTCTGAGGAATGACGGCTGGAGCTGCCCAGACGTCGACTCGGCTAGATGGCGTGAGTGGTGCAGGTGCAGTAAGCTGACGGCGACACCAGCCAATGAAAAGGCAGGCAGGCGGAGACTGGTAGTTAGCTCGTTGAAGTGTCGCGGTGAGCCGGTGTGACGGGGGGGGGGTGATGGTGGGTATGCAGGGTACGTTTTGCTTCCTGGTCAAAACGTTTTGTGCTACTGGTGGACGTATCTTGGATGTAGCATCTTGTACTTGTAGTAGTAACGTGACTGATATAGGGAAGAGCAGGCCCATTAATCTCTCTTGAAAGAGATTATCGCCACAGTAGTAATAAGATAGATAATATATTGGTGAAGGTGTTATTGCGTCTTGCTTAACTCTCTTTATTCCTTGCACAATTACTTGCTATCGCCAATTCTTGATAACTTGCTATTAAAGTTCATAGACTTTAGCGTTAATTTTAATAATAGTGACTCCAGATATTGACTGAACTGACTTTAGCATGGTTAGCATGGCCGAATGAGACGAATGAGGGAATAGAAGGGATGGAGAATGTAAGAATAAGATGGAGGGAGGGAAAATGTAAGAATGACAGGAATGGAAAATGGGAGAGACGGTGAGAGAGAGACAGACAGACACAGACCTGGGCACCATCGGGTATAGTAAGAGAAATGTGACACAAAAAAATGTATTTCATCACAGCTTGGTTACATGCTAGTCTTCTGGGAGCACACTATAGGGAGCCTTTAACACGCCGCCGGCTTCCTGTCTCCATCGAGGCCACTAGAAACGGTTACTTGTAGATAAATTAAGGAATAACGTACATCAAAACTATTGAAGATTTACAGATACATTTTGCGATAAAAAAGATTGATATAGTCTATGTATCTTGGCTTCCCTGCCCCATGTTTGTTTACTTGTGATGTCATGGAGTTACCCGTAATGTTTGGTGAATTCCCGCCAAACACACACCGAAACTACGACGTTGGTACAACGTTCGAACAACTTTTAACACCTCCTAACCAGTTAAAACAACCAATATAGCAACACTTCAACGTCTTAATACGTCACAAACACGTTAAGCCAAGATGTAACAACTTTATTACAAGTTGAAACAAGCGAAAGAGACAGTTTCGGTTTGTGTTTCCAGCGTTTGGAGCTGATATATGCTATAGACACACTCGGTTTAGGAGTGAGTGGGATCTTATCTAAATTAAAAGGCCGTCAGTCACGGCGTTCTGGTCCGTCTTGTCACTCAAGGGGCGCCCAACCGGGTGTGCATTGGAAAACTTTAGAAGTACACTTCTTGTATATTTATCCGTTGTAACATAAGTGTTCCTCCACTCTAACATCCATTTTACAAAGTGGATGTTGTCCAACATCCACTCTGGGCGGGATGGATTATTTGGCCACTTGGGCTGGACGGTAGAGCCCCGGTCTCGCTTCATGCAGATCGGCGTTCAATTCCCGACCGTCCAAGTGGTTGGGCACCATTAATTCCCCCGTTCCCATCCCAAAACATTATCCTAACCCCTTCCCTGTGCATATAGTGCTAATGGCTTGGCGCTTTCCCCAGATAATTCCTTCCTTCCTTCCTTTCAACATCGTGCTTCCTTCCACACCAACATCCTGCTTCTTCACTCCCACATCCTGCTTCCTTCACTCCAACATCCTGCTTCCTTCACTCCAACATCCTGCTTCCTTCACTCCAACATCCTCCTTCCCTCACTCCAACATCCTGCTT
>WNGS01038821.1:30304-45816 GCA_020271785.1 Procambarus virginalis
TTATTACAAGTTGTGGCTGCCTAATTCACCGGTTGGTACCCGTTACTGACATTATTAGTAATTTATTAAATATTGTTGTTTTCCGTTTAGATATACCGATGGTTTGTTTAACTCTTCTTCTTCCTCAGAGCTTGTTTGGTCCTTTCCATACGTGGCTGTTGACAAGACGAGTGTCACTTGTCCTCGTCTCGGACATAAGTCACCAGATGACAAGAGAAGTGGAGTGATTGTTCCCTCAAGGGGCGGCTGGTTTTGCTGCTTGGTCCTCGTCATGTTCAAAGACACATCGAACAGTCCACTGCGGGCTCACCATAGACCGTGCTACTTGGAACTTTTTGTTCCAGGTAGCGAATTTTAAACAACAACAACAACATATCTACACTGTTTATGTAGAGCAAACGTAAATGTGTGCATCTATGTATTTTATCTACGAAGGTTAGATCAACATTTTAAAAGCACTACAATCACCTTGTGTGGTTGATTGTTTAATAAATCACTAAACTATAGTTTTAACAGGTCCCTAGCCTCTGTCTGTAGGGGACAGAAGAAATTGTATATAGGCTGGTTAGCATTGTAAATGTTTGGCCACGTCTGTGGTAGAACAAAGCCTGTTGTGCGCTTTAGTATGTGAGAGGACCGTCACGAAGCTTCACATCTTCACTGACGGACCATCGTTAGTCACAAGACGCCCCAGTGTCAAGGTGGGCTCCGTAGTCAATAATGCCAAGCCAAGGGAGGTTATCTTGAGGTTATCTTGAGATGATTTTGGGGCTTTAGTGTCCCCGCGGCCCGGTCCTCGACCAGGCCTCCCGACCCCAGGAAGCAGCCCGTGACAGCTGACTAACACCCAGGTACCTATTTTACTGCTAGGTAACAGGGGCATAGGGTGAAAGAAACTCTGCCCATTGTTTCTCTCCGGCGCCCGGGATCGAACCCGGGACTACAGGATCACAAGTCCAGTGTGCTGTCCGCTCGGCCGACCGGCTGCCCACAGTTCAAGACCGGCTGCCCACAGTTCAAAGACCGGCTCCACCAGTTCAAAGACCGGCTGCCCACAGTTCAAAGACCGGCTCCCCACAGTTCAAACCGGCTGCCCACAGTTCAAAGACCGGCTCCCCACAGTTCAAAGACCGGCTCCCACAGTTCAAAGACCGGCTCCCCACAGTTCAAAGACCGGCTGCCCACAGTTCAAAGACCGGCTCCCCACAGTTCAAAACCGGCTCCCACAGTTCAAAGACCGCTCCACCAGTTCAAAGACCGGCTCCCCACAGTTCAAAGACCGGCTCCCCACAGTTCAAAGACCGGCTGCCCACAGTTCAAAGACCGGCTCCCCACAGTTCAAAGACCGGCTCCCCACAGTTCAAAGACCGGCTGCCCACAGTTCAAGACCGCTCCCCACAGTTCAAAGACCGGCTCCCCCACAGTTCAAAGACCGGCTCCCCACAGTTCAAAGACCGGCTCCCACAGTTCAAGACCGGCTCCCACAGTTCAAAGACCGGCTCCCCACAGTTCAAAGACCGGCTCCCCACAGTTCAAGACCGCTCCCCACAGTCAAAGACCGGCTCCCCACAGTTCAAAGACCGGCTCCCCACAGTTCAAGACCGGCTCCCCACAGTTCAAAGACCGGCTCCCCACAGTTCAAAGACCGGCTCCCCACAGTTCAAAGACCGGCTCCTCCAGTTCAAAGACCGGCTCCCCCAGTTCAAAGACCGGCTCCCCACAGTTCAAAGACCGGCTCCTCCACAGTTCAAAGACCGGCTCCCCACAGTTCAAAGACCGGCTCCCCACAGTTCAAAGACCGGCTCCCCACAGTTCAAAGACCGGCTCCTCCACAGTTCAAAGACCGGCTCCCCACAGTTCAAAGACCGGCTCCCCACAGTTCAAAGACCGGCTCCCCACAGTTCAAAGACCGGCTCCCCACAGTTCAAAGACCGGCTCCTCCACAGTTCAAAGACCGGCTCCCCACAGTTCAAAGACCGGCTCCCCACAGTTCAAAGACCGGCTCCTCCACAGTTCAAAGACCGGCTCCCCCACAGGGAGCATCATTATAACCAGTATATTGATTGTCGTTCATCATGTATAGTTTTCTTAATTCCTCGAGTATAAC
This sequence comes from Procambarus virginalis, assembly GCA_020271785.1. Taxonomy (NCBI): domain Eukaryota; kingdom Metazoa; phylum Arthropoda; class Malacostraca; order Decapoda; family Cambaridae; genus Procambarus; species Procambarus virginalis. The sequence continues at coordinate 32,412 of WNGS01038821.1, forward strand.
TGATAATTTAGCGAGTATGGATCTCTACGTCAGGTTTACACAGGAGCGAAAGTTTACTGTAGATCCTGTATGCTGGCGAGAGTGTTCTAAATGATTGAATTTTCAACCTTCAAGCTATTGTTTTATCATCAGGGAAAAGCGCCAAGCCATTACGACTATATAGCACTGGGAAGATGGTCAGGATGAGGATTTGGGTGGGACGGAGGGAAGGAATGGTAGGCAACCACTTGTGGACGGTCGGGGGATTGAACGCCGACCTGCAGGAAGCGAGACCGTCGCCCTACCGTCCAGCCCAAGCAGTTGGGTCGAACCTTCCAGCACAATAGCTTCCTCCTTCCATAGTGAACTCTATCCTGGGATACTTGTCCTCGCTTTTTGATAACCCTTATGATCACCATACCTAATAAGATGAGCCCAGTACTAATGTGTACCTGGATGGTACCTGAATGGGGTTGTGAGAGTTGTCCTACTCCCCCAAGCCCGGCCCGTGGCCAGGCGAGGCTGGAGCTGTGGCCACGGACCGGGTTGTTGTTTAAAATTCGCTACCTGGAACAAAATGTTCCAAGTAGCACGGGCTATGGTGAGCCCGCAGTGGATTGTTCGATGTGTCTTTGAACATGACGAGGACCAAGCAGCAAAACCTGCCGCCCCTTGAGGGAACAATCACTCCACTTCCCTTGTCATCTGGTGACTTATGTCCCGAGACGAGGACAAGTGACCACTCGTCTTGTCAACACAGTCACGTATGGAAAGGTCCACCTTCCCGGCCACCTCCACACCCAGGATGCCTTTGTCAACGAAAATGTATTTCCTTGAGTTGCATTTTAGTTAACATTATTTTTTCTTGTATATTAAGGATGCGGAGCTGGGATCCTGAAGTGTGTCATTAATGACACGGCGTGTGTCATGAGGCAAGATCCACCATGTGACACATTAATGACACGGCGTGTGTCATGAGGCAAGATCCACCATGTGACACATTAATGACACCTCGTGCTCATATTGTCATCACTATAGGTATTGTGGGAGCCGTCAGCCTCTCACGCTGATATGTCTACAGTGGCTGTCACGCATGACAAGCCTGACGTCAACAGTGACTGTCACGCATGACAAGCCTTGACGTCAACAGTGACTGTCACGCATGACAAGCCTTGACGTCAACAGTGGCTGTCACGCATGTCAAGCCTTGACGTCAAGAGTGGCTGTCACGCATGACAAGCCTTGACGTCTACAGTGGCTGTCACGCATGTCAAGCCTTGACGTCAAGAGTGGCTGTCACGCATGACAAGCCTTGACGTCTACAGTGGCTGTCACGCATGTCAAGCCTTGACGTCAACAGTGACTGTCACGCATGACAAGCCTTGACGTCAACAGTGGCTGTCACGCATGTCAAGCCTTGACGTCAAGAGTGGCTGTCACGCATGACAAGCCTTGACGTCTACAGTGGCTGTCACGCATGTCAAGCCTTGACGTCAAGAGTGGCTGTCACGCATGACAAGCCTTGACGTCAAGAGTGGCTGTCACGCATGACAAGCCTTGACGTCTACAGTGGCTGTCACGCATGACAAGCCTTGACGTCAAGAGTGGCTGTCACGCATGACAAGCCTTGACGTCAGAGTGGCTGTCACGCATGTCAAGCCTTGTCGTCAACAGTGGTTGTCACGCATGACAAGCCTTGACGCCTACAGTGGCTGTCACGCATGTGAAGCCTTGACGTCAAGAGTGGCTGTCACGCATGACAAGCCTTGACGTCAACAGTGGCTGTCACGCATGACAAGCCTTGACGTCAACTGTGGCTGTCACGCATGACAAGCCTTGAAATTTACAGTGACTGTTACACTTTACTGTACGACTGAACGACATACACTGTACGACTGAACGGCATACACTGTACTGTAATTAACTAGATTATCAAACAGGTTAATGTTACCAAAAGTCATTACAGCCTTGATTCACATTCCTATATAATTTGTGTATTTCTATTGGACTAACTTACACTACTGAATCCCCACATATGTTACGTTATGTGGAGTATGTGGCTGGTCTCTGAGGTGCTAGGAGACCGCATGAGGGAGGGGAGTGTGGGGGAGGGACGTGAGGGAGGGGGAGTGTGGGGGGAGGGAAGGGAGGGAGGGGAAGTGTGGGGGAGGTAATGGGGGGGGGGGAGAAGAACAAGGGGAAACAATCACAGTTGACGCCATGCGGCCACAAAAGACCATATCCGGTTTATTGTCTCCCGTATTGTGATGTTTTTGTTATTCCTGAAGGTTGGTGGTGCTGTTGTTGTTGTTGTTGTTGTTGGTATTGTTGTTGGTATTGTTGGTAATGTTGTTGTTGTTGGTAATGTTGTTGGTATTGCTGCTGTTGACACCATTTATATTATTATTGTTATTGAAGAAAACTAAAGTTCAGGTTATTTATTCAAGGACACACACACACACACATCAAGTGTGTGTGTGTGTGTGTGTGACAGTTGAGAGGCGGGCCAAAATAGCCAGAGCTCAACCCCCCTCAAGCACAACAAGGTGAATACATACATTCGCCATGTCTAAGTTATTATAATAAGATTGTTTATTTACCAGAAGGTACAATGGGTTGATGAGATTACATAAGATTGGTATTTTTACATTCATACAAAGCCACTAATACACACAGCGTTTCGGGCAGTTATGACGCGGCCACAAGAACCTCTCTGTGCCAACATGTCGAGGGGCCGACACGGAGGACAGGGAAGGATGAACCAGCCAGACTTGAGCTGATATCCCGCCGAACGTGTCAGAAATGAGAGAAATCAATCAGGACCCCCCCCCCCCCCTCATAAGCCTGAGTGACCATAGTGTCCACAGTGAAGGGGAAACTATGATGAGATTAGAAAATTTCTAATAGGAATACTGTCTAATGGGAGACAGAGCTCAGAGGAAAGTCTGTACAAGGCACAATGGACTCCATCACCCAGAAGTGTCAGGAGGCAGAAAATAGGGTTATTCCGGCCCAGAAAGAAAGCACGAAAAGCAAAATGGGAATCTGTGGTTCAGTCAAGCATTTAAGGAAGCAAGGCAGCTAAGCACAAGGGCATGGAGAAACTTCAGAAATAACAGAACGCCAGAGAGCAGAGAGAGAGACCAGAGGGCCAGAAATGGGTACCGCAGTGAGAGGAGGAGACGCAGAGAGGAAGCTTCAAATTACATCGCAAAGTCAAGACCCAACCAAATCTGCTATACAGCCACATCAGGAGGAAAACAACAGTGAAAGAACAGGTGATAAAATTGAAAAAGGGAGTGTATGGGTACACAGAGAATGACAAATAGGTACATAAAGAACTCAGAGATTCCAGGAGGTCTTCACAATAGAGCAAGCAGAAGTCCCTGAACTAAAAGGGGTGGCGTTAAACCAAACAGCCTTGGAAGATATTAAAATGACCAGAGATGAGGTTATGAGGTATGTGCTCTATCTAGATGTGACCAAGATTGTTTGACATGGTGATATCTCACCGTAAGAAGGGGGCAGAAGCACTTTGCATGCCACTATCTATGGTGTATAACAAGCACTGGAAACAGGAGACCTACCAGAGAGGTGGACGACAGCTAATGTAGTCCCAATACACCAAAAATGGAGTAGCCAGGAGGCCCTAAACTACAGGCCGGTGTCCATAACTTGTATATCTTGCAAGGTGATGGAGAAGATCATGAGGAAAAGCTTGGTAGCACATCAGGAGAGAAGAGACTCTGTAACACACCAGCATGGGTTCAGGGATGGCAAGTCGTTTCTCACCGATTTAATGGAATTCTATGACCAAGCAACAAGCATTAAACAAGAAAGAGAAGGATAGCCAGACTGAATTTTCTTGGACTGTCTGAAAGCGTTTGACACAGTACCTTATAAGAGACTGCTACATAAGTTGCATAAACAAGCTAGAGTGGTAAGGTGCTCCAAATGGATAAGGGAGTACGTAAACAACAGGAAGCAGAGCTACTGTGAGAGTTACGGTTACAGACCTCAGACTGGCGTGATGTCACCAGCAGAGTCCCGCAGGGTTCTGTACTCGGACCTATCCTGTTTCAGATATACGCGAATGATCTCCCAGAAGGTATAAACTCATTCTTCTCAGTGGTTGCTGATGATGCTAAAATTATGAGAAGGATTAAGACAGAGGAGAACAGCAAGAGGCTACAGGATGACCTGGACAGACTGAAGGAATGGTCCAACAAATGTCTACTAGAATTTAACTCGAGCAAGTGTAAAGTGATGAAAATAGGCATAGGGAGGAGGAGGCCACCAGCTGGGAGAGAAAATACTTCAGGAGTCAGGAAGAGAAAGATCTGGAGCTTTGATATCGCTCTAGATCTGTCCCCTGGTGCCCACATCAAAAGGATAACATCAGCGGCATATGCAACGCTGGCGAACATTTAAGAACTGGCCTCAGAAACTTGTGCAAGGAATCATTCAGAACCTTGTATACCTCGTATGTCAGGCCAATACTGGAGTATGCGGCTCCAGCGTGCAGTCCACATTTAGTCAAACACAAGATGAAGTTAGAAAAGGTTCAGAGGTATTCCATCAGGCTAGTCCCCGAGCTGAGAGGAATGAGCTATGAGGAAAGATTACTGGAACTAAACACTGGGGAAGGATTTTGGTGAATTGTTAGGAACTATTTCATCTTCACATTTGATCAATTATATTGAATTAGTTAACAAATGTAATAATATTCCAGTCAATTCTGATGTCAAGTTAATCAGTTTGACGATAGTTCTTTGTTTACTAAGGTTGCGGTTGATGATATTCTTGATTACATTGTTCATCAATTAATGTACCATGCTTATCTCTGCCTCCTGATATTACTGTCAGTCTCGTTAAGCTGTGTATAAAAGAATGTAATTTTACTTTTAATAATGAGTATTATTTACAGACTTTTGGAATGGCAATGGGGAATCCTTTATTGCCATTTCTTTTAAACTTATAATTGGAATTTATCGAACAAAAATTTGTTTAAGAAATTACCCCTGGAATCATGGAGTGATTCCAGGGGGTAGATATGTTGATCATATTTTGTGTATTTGGCCAACAAATGTAAGTGCAGACAAATTTATATTGATCAAACTTAATGATCAAGTCACCTCTATAAAATTTTCTATAGTGACTAAAATTGATGTTTGCCATTTTTAGATATACGTAGGGAAGATTTTCCATTAAAGATTAGTGTTTACAGAAAGCCTACGAATAATGTATCTTATGTTCATTATTTCTCAGAGCATAGGTACAATGTGAAACAATTATTTTTGTCCTCTATGTATCTTAAGAGCTCTTCGGGTTGTTAGTCCAGAATTCTTGGAAGAAGTTATTAAGAATATTGATTTTATTGGACCCAAGTTTTGTTATCCACTGAGACGTAGCAAAGCTCGTCGTACATATTATAATAATATATGCAGTGAGAAAATCCCCCCCAAAAATGTGTTATGTTTACCATATTTTTATGTATTCGAAAATATTGTCAAGGCCTTGAAACTTTTTGACATACTGTAAGTGTATTGTTTAATTACGAAAATACTCTTGGAAAACTATTAGTTACAAACAGGTCCTCTTAGTGATAATTGTGTCATTTACAAAATACCTTGGAAAGACTGCAATAGGTTCTATGGAGGGCAAACATTCCAAGAATTTAAATTTAGAATTTCACAACATAAATACACCAGCCATCATCCTGTCTAGTACCTATTGTGACGTTCGTCGATAATCATGAATTCGTACGTTGTTAGCTTTTAGATAGTAGTAGTATACTAAGTAGTAAGGAATTCATTAAAAATGAAGCTAAAAAAACAAACTTGAATATTCCAAGGCTTAGTATAACACATCTTCTATATTAGGCCTTGGATATCATGTATTAGGCCTTGGATATCGTGTATTAGGCCTTGGATATCGTGTATTAGGCCTAGGAAGGTTACGTTAGGTTAGTTTAGTTTATCAAAGCAACACAAGTAAAAAATTAGTTTTCCGGTTTGTCCAACACATTAGTGCCGATTTCTACTTTCTAATTTCGTTGTTCGTCGGTATATATCATATGGTCCTCATCGTTTCTTTAAGTACTACCAAAACAGTTGGATGGGCTGAATACTCTGTAAGACATGGCCAATTGTCTAATGCTTTGTTCATTTGTCAGAAAGTTCTCTCCAAATTGATTTAGAGAGGGCTTCTTCAATAACGAATTGTAAAAGCTTTTTCAATAGAAACATTATTGAATCTGCTTTAATACATATTTCAAAATCATATAATTTGAACGTTATGAGTGGTTTGTATAATTTAGATCCGTTTTTGATTGATCAGTTAAAAAACTATTAGCGTAAGATTATTGATACATATTTATCTAAATTTATAATTTATTAATATCCTCATATCTCATTATTCTCATATTTGTGAACAATGACATTGTTTCTCACCTCATCTCATCTCATTCCCGCCTACATCCATCCAGCTTTAGTACGAAAGTACTTGAAGAAATTAATGTCTTAATCCTTCTTTCGTGGTCTGACATTGTCACATTGGTTATCAATGTGACACACACACACACACACACACACACACACACACACACACACACACACACACACACACACACATATATATATATATATATATATATATATATATATATATATATATATAACTGGAAACTCACACCCCAGAAGTGACTCGAACCCATATTCAGTTGCAAATTTTCAGTTTCACAGTTTTCAGTTGCATATAGTTCTGGGGACCATTCAGGCTTGTTCGCACACACACACACACACACACACACACACACACACACACACACACACACACACACACACACACACACACATATATATATGTATATATATATATATATATATATATATATATATATATATATATATATATATATATACATGCAAACAAGCCTGAATGGTCCCCAGGACTATATACGACTGAAAACTCACACCCCAGAAGTGACTCGAACCCATACTGCCAGGAGCAACGCAACTGGTATATACAGGACGCCTTAATCCGCTTGACCATCACGACCGGACAATAAGGAAGTGATAGCCGAAGCTATTTGAACCACTTCCCCGCCGGCATTCAGATAGTAATCTTGGGCACAGCATTTTATCAAATCACCTCATTCTTTGGGGCACACGTGAGGAACACAAATGCAAACAAGCCTGAATGGTCCCCAGAGCTATATGCGACTGAAAACTCACACCCCAGAAGTGACTCGAACCCATACTGCCAAGAGCAACGCAACTGGTATATACAGGATGCCTTAATCCGCTTGACCATCGCAACCGGACAATAAGGAAGTGATAGCCGAAGCTATTTGAACCACTTCCCCGCCGGCATTCAGATAGTAATCTTGGGCACAGCATTTTATCAAATCACCTCATTCTTTGGGGCACACGTGAGGAACACAAATGCAAACAAGCCTGAATGGTCCCCAGAGCTATATGCGACTGAAAACTCACACCCCAGAAGTGACTCGAACCCATACTGCCAAGAGCAACGCAACTGGTATATACAGGATGCCTTAATCCGCTTGACCATCACGACCGGACAATAAGAAAGTGATAGTGAGTTTTCAGTCGCATATAGTCCTGGGGACCATTCAGGCTTGTTTGCATTTGTGTTCCTCACGTGTGCCCCAAAGAATAAGGTGATTTGATAAAATGCTATGCCCAAGATTACCATCCGAGTGCCGGCGGGGAAGTGGTTCAAATAGCTTCAGCTATCACTTCCTTATGTTCGGTCGTGATGGTCAAGCGGATTAAGGCGTCCCTGTACATACCAGTTGTGTTGCTCCTGGCAGTATGGGTTCGAGTCACTTCTGGGGTGTGAGTTTTCAGTCATATATATATATATATATATATATATATATATATATATATATATATATATATATATATATATATATATATATTATTTTTATTAGGGAAAGGAGTACCACCTCTGGTTGGAAGAAGGGGGGACCCTTAGCCTCGGAAGAACGCACACACAACTCATTAGAGGGAATGTAGGTCCCCTCCAATACAGTTTCTGTGTGCTTTTCTCCTACCACCCCCTTCCTTTTGAGTTTTTTGTGCTTTATTATGTATTTAATGGTTACAAATTTTTATTTTTATTTATATATACAAGAGCTCTTACATTCTTGTGCAGCCACCAGCACGCATACCGGTTCGGGCAAGTCCTTAATCCTATGTTCCCTGGAATACGACCCCCGCAATGTTTGATTTCTTTTAGCATAAGAGTAGTGAGCAAATCAAATGACCTATAATAGCAGGTTCTAAAATCAAACTCAATTTACAACTTTAAAAGCATGTATAATAAGGATGTCAGGAGTCATTGCATTAGACAACCAGCGGCTTGAAAAGCGGAATCCAAGAACAAGAGCACGATATTGCGGGCACAAATAGGTGATTATAAGTAGGTAAGTGCACGTGCGCACGTAATTGCACGAATGTCAACTCACAACCGATTGTACCCGAGTTAGATACCTTGGCTGAGCAAGGAATTTGTGCACATTTTCGTACACCTGATGCTTCTGATTACCTAACAGTAAATAGGTACCTGGGAGTTAGGCAATTGGGCGATGAATCCTAAGGAAGCATGGCAAAGGGGTTCTTTGATAAAACATACTCACGAATGTCACACCATAGTCCAAACATGGCTAACGTGTAATGGCTGCCTTCAGGAGTTTGAATAGGGTGTCATTCAACATGCTGCACACACAACATACGAAAGACCAATTCCACAATGTGCAGGGTTAGTATGGAGCCCCCTCCCCACTCAAGTACATAACGAGTCTGAAAGTCATATATAAGCCACCAGAGTGACACCAGAACTGAAAGGAATCGGTTTCGTTGTAATCCAGAGAAATGAACCTCAAGCTGCCAGAGACTGGACGAAACATAAGACACTACGTCATACAAAAATACTCCAGGGACTCAAGACAGACACATTGACATTGGGGAAACCATTATAAGGGGACACGGAAGGAAACTACACAGATGGGCTGTAGAGACATTACTCAAAACGTTTATAACGTTGGACTATAAAGAAGTGGAATGCAATAGTAATGAGAAGCAGTAGAGGCAAAATTGATGCATGGATTCACAGTAGATCAGATAAGTAACAATTTCCCAGTTCCCTCCTATTGAATGCTGCCTTTTCGTTCACGAGATAAATTGGGTGTACCTAGAAAATGGAGTGCAGCTTGTGAGGTAAAAAAAAAAACAGGAGACAGAATTAAAGTGTTATTTTATTTACCAATAAGCCTATTAGACCACGTAGCTCGACCCTCACAGGAACGCCTTCCTGTTCTCTGGTTGAGCAGAGACCTCAAACCTAACGTAAAGATCAATGAATTTTTTGTTTATACAATGCAAAGGTCGTCGTTATTACGGCGTCAGAATAATTATGTACCAAGTAAATAATTGCATGTCGAGAAGTGAGATCCAAGAAATTTAAGAAAATAAAGAAACATACATGTGCATTAATGTATATATACGCATACACTCGCTCATGCACACTGGAACACATGCACGCTTGTATACACAAAGAAATCAAGAACCAGAGTCTGGGGCCTCCTCTTGGCCCTCACACAGAAATCAATATCTTCTTCCCTTACTGCAAATCATAATAATGCAAGCTGTGAGTCACGCAACATATCCAGAAATGCGGTTAACTTTTATCTAAATTTTGCCTGCATGATTCCCTCCCTTTTCAGCCCTTTTTCGTCGTGAGGGGAGCTTGGTGGGCGGCTGCCGGGGTGTGATGCTCCATGGGTCAGTCCTCTGTCCTTTTGAAGCCTCATGCTCTTGCTACCGTCTTCACAAATTGTGCTGGATGGACAAATGCACAAGGGACGTGACGAGGATTCGAACCTACGTCTGGGATGCTCACAGACGTAGGTTCGAATCCTCGTCACGGCCCTTCTGCATTTGTTCATTAATGCATCACATTATAGTGATTTGTGTGTGCTGGATGGTTTTTTCCTCTTCCTAATGTTTTTTATTTGCCTCCCCCCCCCCCCCCCCTTCTCCCTTCTGATTGTCACTTCCCGCCGACTTTTTGCCTTTTCTTTTATTATTCTTTCCGATGTCTTCTTCTGTTTTGACGCCGCGTGTTCGGGGTGGCGCTCTCTCTCACCCGTAAAACTGTGGTACCCGACGCTGGAAGCGAGGGGGCACGCTTTTATTGTCAGTCCTTGCCCTCGTTGCTGAACCCTATCTCGACGGACTGACGGTTCTTAAGGTGGCGATTGTGGAGCGTATACTCAAGATGCACGTCTGTGGTAGAAAATAATTACTTACTTACTCCCCTCGTCAGTCATTCTTGCTGGTGCCAGATGCTCCATTCAGGAGTACAGTCCCCTCTCCTCGCCTCTGCAGCAGGTGCTGGAGATTTGGGCATGGTATAAACCCTCCAAAGGATACCTGATCAACCAGGCTGTGACTCATACGTCAGGCTGCGAGCAGCCGCGTCTAACAGCCTGGTTGATCAGTCCAGCAACCAGGAGGCCTGGTCGACGACCGGGCCGAGGGGACGCTAAGCCCCGGAAGCACCTCAAGGTATGGTCCCTTCAAGTGCACAAGTAAGGTGTCGCTATAACTTATGTAGAACATCGGGTCATTCTAAGACGGAGTGCCCTTCTTCCCGACCCCTCTGTATCGCTTGTGGTGGCGCCCATCTTGCCTTCTCCTGCACATGTGTGCATTTACAAACTTGAGGAAGCCATCCTCAACTCGAAGCATCGTGATCATTTTTTTTTCTGAGTCTATAGGTACCAGGTTCGCCGTCTTCCCTCTTTCTCTGGCATGTCTTATGCAAATGTGTTGCGTTCCCCTTCTTCTTGCCCTCTCCCGTTTTCTCAGTTTCGCAACCGTTTCGAGGCCTTGGGGCCCCGACACCTCCACCACCGACACGACACCTCCACCACCATCTTGTCTGCTCCGTCTACTCCTTTGCGTTCTGGGCCAGAGGGTCCTCCTCCTGGTTCTCCGTCTGGTATTTCCTTCCTTCCCGGTCTTCCTTTTCTCCTGTGCGCTCCTTCCCTTCTCGCCCCACTCCTTATTCTCAGCCCTCCCCTCTGTCTCTAGGTCCTCCTCACCGCCTGTCTGTTCAGATCATTGTCCATCTTCCTCCCAGCGCTCGCCATGTTACCCATCTGTTCTCCTTCTCCTGTTGAAACAGTCGAGACGGTTGCCCAGTATATTGCTGATGGTAAGACTGTCTCTCTATGTCAGCAGCATAAGCCTGGCTCCTCTCCTCCTCCTTCCTCCCCAGAGAGTAAGAAGGCCTCGATGCATTCCTCACCTTCCGACTGTCTGAGTCACTGGCGGAGTCTCCTGTCCCTCCTACGAAGGTTTCCTTGATCCTTGATCCTTTCATGGATGCTGCCCCTTGCTCTGGTGCCCTCACCTGTTTCTGTCCTTCCTGCCCCAGTTTCCCTTGACAGCCCTTCTCCGTTGACAGCCCCTCTCCGTTGACTTCTCCCACTCCGGACTCCGTTTGTCCTGGTCCGTCCTCCAGCTTCCTTGTCTCAATCTTTGCTAGCTTTGCCTATGCCACGACACCCTGATTTCACTGATCCTGATCTTGTTCTTCCTTACTCTGTGTTCTACTTTGTCTTTGTTTTTCCCTTGTTATCTCAGTCCGTCCACAAGTGGTTGGGCACCATTCCTTTCCCTCCGTCCCATCCCAAATTCTTATTCTGACCCGTTCCCAGTGCTATATAGTCGTAATGGCTAGGTGCTTTGACCCCTGATAATTCCCTCCCTTCCTTGTTATCTCTGTTCCTGTTCTATCTTTTTTGTCTATGTCTGTTCTTCAAGAGAATATTCGTGGTTTTTATGCCAACTTCCATGAACTCCAACTTCTGATCGCGCAGTTTTCTCCACTTTGTGTTATCTCCAGGATAACTGTGAGTGATAGGGAGGACTGTGAGAGGACCTGCCACCAGGTACAGTGGGGACCTGCCACCAGGTACCGTGGGGACCTGCCACCAGGTACCGTGGGGACCTGCCACCAGGTACCGTGGGGACCTACCACCAGGTACTGTGGGGACCTGCCACCAGGTACCGTGGGGACCTGCCACCAGGTACTGTGGGGACCTGCCACCAGGTACCGTGGGGACCTGCCACCAGGTACCGTGTGGACCTGCCACCAGGTACCGTGGGGACCTGCCACCAGGTACCGTGGGGACCTGCCACCAGGTACCGTGGGGACCTGCCACCAGGTACCGTGGGGACCTGCCACCAAGTACCGTGGGGACCTGCCACCAGGTACCGTGGGGACCTGCCACCAGGTACCGTGGGGGACCTGCCACCAGGTACCGTGGGGACCTGCCACCAGGTACCGTGGGGACCTGCCATATACCTAGTGACAGGTCTCCACGATACCTGTCACCAGGTATCGTTCCCTCAATTGTTTCTTTTATACAAATTATACAATTGATGCACTTTACCTTTGCAATTACAAAAGCATATTAAAAAAAATACAATTTTGTCAAAGCCATCTTTATGTATTTATTTTAAACTTTTCCTTCTGTTATAATTGTGAAAATTGCAACTAAAATATTGTTGTTATACAATGACATCTTTGTTTTCATTGTATTCAGTTAACTTCAGTTTTGAACTGAAACCTCTTTAACTTAAGACTGAAAACTCTGATGCCTTGTACGTGTGTACACTTGTACCAGTGCCCCCAGCGGTGTGACACTTGTGCTACAGTGACCCTACAGCTGTGTACTCTTGTACTACAGTGACCCAGCAGGTGTGTACACTTGTACTACAGTGACCCTACACGTGTGTACACTTTACACAGTGACCCTACACGTGTGTACACTTGTACTACAGTGACCCAACACGTGTGTATGCTTGTACTACAGTGACCCTACACGTGTGTATGCTTGTACTACAGTGACCCTACACGTGTGTACACTTGTACTAGTGACCCAGCACGTGTGTACACTTGTACTTCAGTGACCAAGTCACTTATGTCGGGAGAATTGCCCAGATGCTGGAAGAACATTCAGAACCTAAGTAAGGAGGTTTTTAGGGCGCTTTACACTGCCTACGTGAGGCCAGTCTTAGAGTATGCCGCCTCATCATGGAGTCCCCATTAGAAGAAACACCTAAGGAAACTGGAAAAGGTTCAGAAGTTTGCGACAAAACTCGTCACTGAGTTACGAGGGATGAGATGTGAAGAGCGCCTGAAGGAACTGAGCGTGATTACACTAGAAAAATGAAGGGAGAGGGTGGATATGATTGGAACGTATAAAATATTCTGGGTGATTGACAGTGGAAATAGACGAAATGTTCACACTGAATACTACCCAGAACGAGGGGACATGGGTGGAAGCTGGAAACTCAGATGAGTCACAGAGATGTTAGGAAGT
>WNGS01038824.1:0-24442 GCA_020271785.1 Procambarus virginalis
TTCGTCCAATCTGCTTTAATAAAGTTCCATCCGGGCTCGTGAGCTGGAGGTCAAGGAGGTAGTGCAATATTAATAACTGCTTTTGCAGCAAAGTGGTCACTGGTCAGAACATGATCCACTGACCAATGACACAACTCATAAATACTGGTGGAAACAAACGTGAGATCCAGCTTTCCCCCACCAGTGTGGGTTGGTTCCATCGAATTAAGCAGACTGATTTCCGGCACTTCATCCAAAAGTGTTCAATATGTCTTCCGTTGGCGTCGGTTCTTGGTGAATCAAGTAGTAATTCACTATGAGCGTTGAAGTCGCCAGAGATGATAGTAGGTGTAGTGACTGCTTTTCAGAGATTGTTGAGAGATCCATGTCGTGTTCTCATTGAAGATGGACAGCATTGAGTTCCTCATAGTGAGCTTAACTCCCATAATTTCGACGTTCTCGCCACAGTTGGGCAGGTCTGTGATTGCCGTGGCAATGGTATGATTTCTTACTAGAATTGAAATGCCTCTGGTGCCACCTTGTGCCATTGGGCAGTGGAAACCTTGATATCCTGGGATATTGATATTTCTGCCAGTCCTGGTGAGTGTTTCTTGAAGTAGAAAAATATCAGTGCTGTCCTTGAGAAGCATTGCTCTGAGTGTTTGTGTTTTGTTTTGAATCCTTGAATATTCCATTGTATAATTTTGAGTTTGTCCATTTTTCCGTTATAGTGGAATCATTGAGTCCATGGTTTTTACAGTACTGGTTTTCCCAACGGCTTATTCTTCTTGGCAGGAGTGGAGACTTTTTTCTTGGTGGGTGAGGAGACTCTTGGTTGGGTTGAAACGTCTTTGCTACATCCAGCTACTGGGGAATTTGATGATGTAGTGATCATCATTTCTGCTTGGGAGGTCTTGGAGGCAACAGCAGGTATGTTCGTTTTGTTGCCCTGATCTATTCTGTTGATGTTTCTTTGTGGAGTAGTGCTTCTTTGTTTCCCCCAGTTGTTGGAGCCCTGTCCTTGCTCAGAGTAGAGGGATTTGGTGTGTCAGACTGTTGCAAATCTTCATTTATTCGGACTTGCAGAGGAGTGTTCCACTGGCTTTTTACCGAGGGTCTGGTCGATTGGGGTCTAGAAGTTGTTACTTTAGGTTACTGGGTTGATCCGAAAGCTAGTATTTTTTTACCCTTTCTGGACATCGTTTGTTCCAGGCGTGATGTGTATCCCCGCAGTTTGTGCATTTTGCTTTCGTTTGTTTGCCTTCTTTATGCAGATTCTTGCATATGCCTGTATTGTGGAGCTCGCTGCATACTCCACATTATTCCGGGCCTCTGCAGCCATCTTTGTGGTGGCCGAAGCACTGACATCTGTAATTGCGCATGGGTTTCTGGATTGTACAGCCTTAGGCAGAATTTACCATAGATCACAACACTCAGAGTGTTGATGCTAGGTCCTTTTACTGTTACGAGGACCTGTCTTGTTCTATAATGTTGTGCTTACATCTTTCCGCCGTTGTGACATTTGGGCATTCTAGGAGTCGTTTTGCATGAAGATCGATCGGGAAATTTTGTACTATCATTTTGGTGATTTTTTCTTCTGGGTTTCAGTTCACCTAGGTGTTCTGTATTCCTGAGGTGTTGATTATATCCGGATTAGCTGTGGATATGTTATATCTGCCTCTAATGTCAGGTTTGGCTCTATGATCTGATCCTGGAATTATAAGAACATAAGAACATAAGAACAAAGGCAACTGCAGAAGGCCTATTGGCCCATACGAGGCAGCTCCTATTTATAACCACCCAATCCCACTCATATACATGTCCAACCCATGCTTGAAACAATCGAGGGACCCCACCTCCACAATGTTACGCGGCAATTGGTTCCACAAATCAACAACCCTGTTACTGAACCAGTATTTACCCAAGTCTTTCCTAAATCTAAACTTATCCAATTTATACCCATTGTTTCGCGTTCTGTCCTGTGTTGATACTTTCAATACCCTATTAATATCCCCTTTGTTATGTCCATTCATCCACTTGTAAACCTCTATCATGTCACCCCTAACTCTTCGCCTTTCCAGTGAATGCAATTAAGCTTTGTTAATCTTTCTTCATATGAAAGATTTCTAATTTGGGGAATTAACTTAGTCATCCTACGCTGGACACGTTCAAGTGAATTTATATCCATTCTATAATATGGCGACCAAAACTGAACTGCATAATCTAAATGGGGCCTAACCAGAGCAAGATATAGCTTGAGAACCACACCAGGTGTCTTGTTACTTACGCTGCGATTAATAAATCCGAGTGTCCTATTTGCCTTATTACGAACATTTATGCATTGATCCTTTTGTTTTAAATTCTTACTAATTATAACTCCCAGATCCCTTTCGCAATCCGACTTCGCAATCTCAACACCATCTAGCTCGTATCTTGTAACTCTATCATCATTACCTAGCCTCAGAACTTTACATTTATCAGCATTAAACTGCATCTGCCAGTCCTTTGACCATTTCAAAACCCTATCTAGATCAACTTGAAGTGATAGTGAGTCCTCCTCCGAATTAATTTCCCTACCGATTTTCGTATCATCGGCAAATTTGCAAATGTTGCTACTCAAACCTGAATCTAAATCATTTATATATATTATAAACAACAGAGGTCCCAAGACAGAGCCTTGAGGCACTCCACTTACAACATTTTCCCACTCTGACTTGACTCCATTTATACTAACTCTCTGTTTCCTTTGGTATAGCCATGCCCTAATCCAGCTTAATATAGCACCCCCAATACCATGAGCCTCTATCTTTTTAATCAGTCTTTCATGTGGCACTGTATCGAAAGCTTTGCTAAAGTCAAGGTACACAACATCACAATCCTTACCACTATCAACTGCCTCAACTATGCTAGAATAAAAAGATAACAAATTTGTTAAACATGAACGGCCATTTATAAAACCATGTTGCGACTCAATTATTAATTTATGTTTTTCAAGATGAAGACGAATTTTATTTGCTATTATAGATTCGAGTAACTTTCCCACAATAGACGTTAGGCTAATTGGTCGATAGTTAGACGCAAGTGATCTCTCCTTTCTTAAAAACTGGTATCACATTAGCAACTTTCCAAAACTCTGGCACTCTGCCTGACTCTATTGATTTATTAAATATGATTGACAGTGGGTCACAAAGCTCCTCTTTGCATTCTTTCAGCACTCTGGCAAACACTTCATCCGGCCCTGGGGATTTGTTTGGTTTGAGTTTTACTATTTGTTTAAGAACATCCTCCCTGGTAACTGCTAAACTCGTCAACCTGTCCTCGTCCCCACCCACATAGACTTGTTGGGCTGAAGGCATATTGTTAAGTTCCTCTTTAGTAAATACAGATACAAAATATTTATTAAAAATACTACTCATCTCTTCATCACTATCTGTTATTTGACCTGTCTCAGTTTTTAATGGACCTATCCTTTCCCTAGTCTTAGTTCGATATAACTGAAAAAACCCTTTAGGATTTGTCTTTGCTTGCCCTGCTATACGAACTTCATAGTTTCTTTTTGCTTTCCTTATCTCTTTTTTAACATTTCTAACTAGTTGTACGAATTCCTGTTCTAAAGTGACCTCCCCATTTTTAATCCTCTTGTACCAAGCTCTCTTTTTACCTATAAGATTCTTCAAATTCTTTGTTATCCACTTTGGGTCATTAGTAATCGATCTATTCAATTTGTGTGGTATACTACGTTCCTGTGCTTTGTTTAGAATATTCTTAAATACGTTATAAATTGAATCTACATCGAAATCCCCATTTACATCACCTATCGCTGGGTTCATGTCTCGCTCCAAGACCGGCCCACACCCCATACCCAAGACTTTCCAATCAATTTGACCCAAAAAAATTCTTAGGCTATTAAAATCAGCTTTTCGAAAATCTGGCACTTTAACAGAATTTTCTCCTACAGGTCTATTCCATTCTATGCCAAATCTGATTTCTTTGTGATCACTGTTCCCTAGCTCACTCCCTATTTCGATGTCATTAATTTGTGTTTCCCTGTTAGTTAACACTAAATCTAAAATATTATTTTCCCGTGTTGGTTCCTTAATGTGTTGCGTAAGAAAGCAATCGTCAATTAATTCTAGAAAATCTTCTGCTTCACTATTCCCTGTTTTGTTCAACCAGTTTATTCCACTCAAATTAAAGTCACCCATGACATAAATACTGTTAGATCTAGATGCCCTAGATATTTCATCCCATAGATGCTTTGCTTCCATTCTGTCTAAATTTGGTGGCCTATATATAACTCCAATTATAATATTATTTGCTTTTTCGTTTAATTCTATCCAAATAGTTTCTGTGTGTGGCTCAGTTTTGATTCCCTCTTTGAGACTACATTTCAAATTGTCCCTAACGTATATGGCTACTCCACCACCTCGTCTAATATATCTATCTGTGTGAAATAGTTTAAATCCATTTATTTGATATTCGGCTAATAGTTCTCTATTATCAACATTCATCCACGTTTCGGTAAGTGCAATAATATCTATTTTTTCTGTGCAGACAAGAGCATTTAATTCGTTAATTTTATTTCTTAGACTTCTACTGTTTGTGTAATATACCCTAAGTGAATTGTTATTTTGAGACCCTTCTCTTTCCCTGATCATTTTGCCAATTCCTTTCTCCCGCAAACACATACTTTTATTACATCCTTCCTCCAAATCAATACCCATACCTCTATCTACTAACAGTTTAAACCCAAACAAACACCTCTAACCACTTCTTCCAACGAATTTGCAACAGCAACAACCCCAGCTCTCGATAGATGCACCCCATCCCGAGCATACATTTCATTTCTTCCATAGAAGTGTTCCCAGTTGTCTATATAAGATATTGCATTAGATTTGCAATATCTTTCCAGCCTGCAATTGACACCAAGTGCCCTCGACATCCATTCATTTCCCACTCCCTTTCTTGGAAGAATGCCACATATGATCGGGATTCCTCCCTTGCTCCTAACTAATTCTATTGCTGTCTTGAATTTCAGTATTAGTTCCTCACTTCTAACTCTCCCAACATCATTACCCCCTACACTAATACAAATAATGGGTTTGCTCCCATTTCCCGTCATAATATCTTTCATGTTTCCAACAATATCACCAATTCCAGCTCCCGGATAGCAAACTCTTAATCTGTTCCCCCTATCTCTGGCACAAAACGTTCTGTCTAAATACCTCACCTGGGAATCTCCCACAACCAAAACTCGCCTCGGTACCTCCTTAACTTTCTGAGCGCCCTGAGGGGCCCGCGCTTCGCCGCTCCTTGCTGATTTCTTTTCGGAGTGAACCGCTGGCTCACCACAGCACTCGTCCTCCAACACGGCAAATGAATTTTCTGTCTTTAGGGCGTTTGTAGGCGGCCTTGTCAAGGTCTTCTTAAGACCCCTGCCCCCAACGACTCTCCATGACGAGGTCTTGTTTATCTTGGTCTTCTCCGCCTCCCCCCGACGCTTCAGCTGTCGCACCTCCTCTCGTAAGGAATCCACCTCTGCTCTCAGAGCCCCAACCAAGTTCACCTTTTCCAGTGCGGCCCCTATCCTTTTCCAGTGCGGCAATGTAAGCATAAGTAGGACCATCTACTTTTTTTTGTTTTTGAATATGGTCCTTGGCATTGGTTTGAGTGCTGCTCTTGAGTTCTGGTTGGCTTTTAATTTTTTTTTTTTTGGGGGGGGGGGTTTCTTCTTCGTTTGCTTGCCTTTCCGTTGCCAACAAATTGCCACGGTGGTTCGTTTAGGGTTGGGTCGTCTTCAGCAATTTTCCTTGCTCTTGCTACCAGATCACTGTGTCCTTCTGGTGTTAATAATTCAAAAAGGATGTTGACCAGACCACACACTAGTAGGTGAAGGGACGACGACGTTTCGGTCCGTCCTGAACCATTCTCAAGTCGATTGTGAATCGACTTGAGAATGGTCCAGGACGGACCGAAACGTCGTCGTCCCTTCACCTTCTAGTGTGTGGTCTGGTCAACATACTTCAGCAATGTTATTGTGACTCATCGCCTGCATTCAAGAAGGATGGTTACAAAAGTCATATCCTGGGGAGACATGGTTACACTGTACCAAAAGAGTAACTGAGGGAGTGACTGTAACTGTGTACTGCTACACTCAGCGACTGTCCGACAATAAACACTGACACTGACCACTGACACTGACCAAGTGAGGGAAGGAGGCAAAGGCAATAAATTAGCAAGAGAGAGAGAGGTGAGAAGGAAATATTAGAGGAAGAAAAAGCAAGGCAAATGGTATGAAAGATAAAGTGTAATAAAGAGGATAGTAATTGGAATAAGGAATAATAAAGGGACAGTAATAGTAATAAGGGGATAGTAATAAGAATAAGAAAAGGATCGTAAGAGAAAAAAGGGGAAAAAAGAAAAAAAGGAAAAAGAAAGAAAGATAAATGGAAGGGTAAGCTTATGATAGGTCACATTTGTTAGAAAGTTTAGAACATTAGAGTATATACTGTGAAAGGAAAGAATCAACAGCAACGAAGCCAGGACTCAAGTGCATGTTGGGTACGTTGTGTATTACAGCCGACTCAACAAGACGGCGTCTGTGTAGAGAAGAGTCAGGAAAGATTATTTTTGGATGAAGACCAATCAATAGGATGATTAGAATCCCTAACGTCAGAGAAGAGAGCATTGACAGATCCCTGTCTCCCAAAGACTCCCAGATCCCTTTCGCAATCCAACTTTGCAATCTCAACACCATCTAGCTCGTATTTTGAACATAAAAACGTAAGAACAAAGGTAACTGCAGAAGGCCTATTGGCCCACACGAGGCAGCTCCAATCTATAACCACCCAATCCCACTCATATACATGTCCAACCCATGCTTCAAACAATCGAGGGACCCCACCTCCACCACTTTACGCGGTAATTGGTTCCACAAATCAACAACCCTGTTACCGAACCAATCTTTCCCAATCTAAACTTATCCAATTTATACCCATTGTTTCGTGTTCTGTCTTGTGTTGATACTTTTAATACTCTATTATTAGTATCAACTTTAATCCCCTTTGTTATGACCATTCATCCACTTGTAAACCTCTATCATGAAACCCCTAACTCTTCGCCTTCCCAGTGAATGCAACTCAAGCTTTATTAATCTTTCTTCATATGAAAGATTTCTAATTTGGGGAATTAACTTAGTCATTCTACGCTGGACACGTTCAAGTGAATTTATATCCATTCTATAGTATGGCGACCAAAACTGAATTGCATAATCTTAATGGGGCCTAACCCGAGAAAAATATAGCTGAAGAACAACACCAGGTGTCTTGTTACTAACGCTTCGATTAATAGATCCCAGTTTCCTATTTGCCTTATTACGAACATTCAGGCATTGATCCTTATGTTTTAAATTCTTACTAATCATATCTCCCAGATCCCTTTCACATTCCGACTTCGCAATCTCAACACCATCAAGCTCGTATCTTGTAACTCTATCATCATTACCTAGCCTCTGAACTTTACATTTATCAGCATTAAACTGCATCTGCCAATCTTTTGACCATTTCAAAACCCTATTTAGATCAACTTGAAGTGATAGTGAGTCTTCTTCCGTGTCAATTTCCCTACCGATTTTTGTATCATCTGCAAATTTGCAGATGTTGCTACTCAAACCTGAATCTAAATCATTTATATATGTTATAAACAACAGAGGTCCCCAAGACAGAGCCCTGAGGTACTCCACTAACAACATTATCCCATTATAACTTAACCCCATTTACACTAACTCTCTCTTTCCTTTGGAATAGCCATGCCCTAATCCAACTTAATATAGCACCCTCAATACCATGAGCCTCTATTTTTTTTAATTAGTCTTTCATGTGGCACTGTATCAAAAGCTTTGCTTTTGATACAGTGTCACAACATGTACCTTGACATCATTTGTCAAGGTACACAACATCACAATCCTTACCACTATTTCTTCTAATCAGTAATCTATTTTTTTAATCAGTCTTTCATGTGGCACTGCATCAAAAGCTTTGCTAAAGTAAAGGTACACAACATCACAATCCTTACCACTATCAACTGCCTCAACTATGCTGGAATAAAAAGATAGCAAAAATTTGTTAAACATGAACAGCTATTTGTAAAACCATGTTGCGACTCATTTATTAATTTATGTTTTTCAAGATGAAGACGAATTGTATTTGCAATTATCGACTCAAGTAACTTTCCCACAATAGACTTTAGACTAATTGGCCGATAGTTTGACGCAAGTGATCTATCTCCTTTCTTAAAAATTGGTACCACATTAGCTACCTTCCATGACTTTGGCACTCTACCTAACTCTATTGATTTATTAAATATGGTAGACAGTGGCTCGGAAAGCTCCTCTTTGCATTCTTTAAGCACCCTGGCAAACACTTCATCCGGCCCCTGGGGATTTGTTTGGTTTTAGTTTAACTATTTGTTTAATTACATCCTCCCTGGTAACTGCTAAACTAGTCAATCTGTCCTCTTCCCCACCCAGTTATACTTGTTCGGCTAAAGGCATATTGTTAAGTTCCTCTTTAGTAAATACAGATATAAAATATTTATTGAAAATACTACTCATCTCCTCGTCATTATCCGTTATTTGACCTGTCCCAGTTTTTAATGAGCCTATCCTTTCCCAAGCCTTAGTTCGATATAACTGAAAAAACCCTTCAGGATTTGTCTTTGCTTGCCCTGCTATGCGAACTTCGTAGTTTCTTTTTGCTTTCCTTATCTCTTTTTTAACATTTGTAACCAGTAGTGCGAATTCCTGTTCTAAATTAACTTCCCCATTCTTAATCCTTTTGTACCACGCTCTCTTTTTACCTATAAGGTTCTTCAGATCCTTTGTTATCAACTTTGGATCATTAGTATTCGGTCTATTCAGTTTATATGGTATACTACGTTCCTGGGCTTTGCTTAGAATATTTTTAAATAGGTTATATTTTGAATCCACATCGAAATCCCCTTTTACGTCACCTGTCGCTGGGTTCACGTCTAGCCCATACCCCATCCCCAAGACATTCCAATCTATTTGGCCCAAAAATTTTCCTAGGCTATTGAAATCAGTTTTTCGAAAGTCAGGCACTGTAACAGAATATTATTCTACAGATCTATTCCATTCTATACTAAATCAGATTTCTTTATGATCACTGTTCCCTAGCTCACTCCCTATTTCCATGTCCTTAATTTGCGTTTCCCTGTTAGTTAACACTAAACCTAAATATTTTTCCCCGCGTTGGTTCTTTAATATGTTGCGTAAGAAAGCAATCGTCAATTAATTCTAGGAAGTCTTCTGCTTCATTATTCCCTGATTTGTTCACCCAGTTTATTCCACTAAAATTAAAGTCACCCATGACATAAATACTGTTAGATCTAGTTGCTCTAGATATTTCATCCCATAGATGCTTTGCTTCCATTCTGTCTAAATTTGGTGGCCTATATATAACTCCTATTTTAATATATTTGCTTTTTCGTTTAATTCTATTCAAATAGTTTCTGTGTGTGGCCAGTTTTGATTCCCTCTTTGAGTCTTCGTTTCAAATTGTCCCTAACATATATGGCTACTCCCCCTCCTCGTCTAATATATCTATCTGTGTAAATAGTTTAAATCCATTTATTTGATATTCAGCTAATAGTTCTCTATTTTCTACACTCATCCACGTTTCGGTAAGTGCAATAACATCTATTTCTTCTGTACAGATAAGAGCATTTAACTCGTTTATTTTGTTTCTTAAACTTCTACTGTTAGTGTAATATACCCTAAGTGAATTGTTATTTTGAGGCCCTTCTCTTTCCCTGATCATTTTGCCAATTTGTTTCTCCAACAAGCACATATTTTTATTACCTCCTTCCTCCCCATCAATTCCCATACCACTATCTACTAACAGTTTAAACCCAAACAAATGCCTGTAACCACTGGTTCCAACGATTTCGCAACAGCAACAACCCCAGCCCTCGATAGATGCACCCCATCACAAGCATACATTTCATTTCTTCCATAGAAGTGTTCCCAGTTGTCTATGAAAGTATTGCATTTGATTTGCAATATCGTTCCAGCCGGCATGAACAGAAAGTGCCCTCGACAACCATTCTTTCCCAACGCTCTTTCTTGACGGATGCCACATATTCGGATTCCTCCCTGCTCCTACTAATTCTATAGCTTTGTTAAATTTCTTTATCATTCCTCACTCCTAACTCGTCCCAACATCATTACCCCCCTGCACTAATACAAATAATGGGTTTGTTCCCATTTCCCGTCATAATATCTTTCATGTTGTCAACAATATCTCNTGCCAAGACGAGGACTTCTTACTACTGGTCTCAACAAAGGTCTCCTTTGTTTCTTCCTAATGTTGCTTCAGCAAACGTACCTCCTCCCGTAGCGAATACAAGCTCTGTCCTCAGATCTCCAACTAGATTGACCAGTTCCTTCACTAATCCTTCCATTATGGCAGTAATAATGACCTATATACTAACCTATATACGTAAATACATAGATACACAGATTTTCGTATGCCTTACATAAAGTGTCGATGTGGTCTTTTACATAGTGTTATTAATGTACATTTACAAAGGTTGTACAAGATGTAATAATTCTGATCAGCTTCCATATATACTTTTATACCCATACATATACATACACATATACACATATTACACACATGCATTCACAGACATTTGTCTCATTACTCTGACATGGTGAGATAGCTGATAAAGAAACTAGTGTGCATTAAGCACTTAATCACTGAAGGTGATTAAGGTGCTTTTACAAGCTCAGGTATATCGTTCATCATATACATTGTATATTAATCTATTACATGTTCAACTTCTATCTTGAGGTTATCTTGAGATGATTTCGTCGGGGCTTTAGTGTCCCCGCGGCCCGGTCCTCGACCAGGCCTCCACCACCAGGAAGCAGCCCGTGACAGCTGGCTAACACCCGGGAACCATTTTACTGCTAGGTAACAGGGGCATAGGGTGAAAGAAACTCTGCCCATTGTTTCTCGCCGCGCCTGGGATCGACCCCAGGACCACAGGATCACAAGTCCAGTGTGGCTGTCCGCTCGGCCGACCTGGCTCCCTTATCTTGGATACAAGTCCAAGATAAGTGTTTATCATCAAGTGTTTCCAGTACTCATATAGTAATTACAGAGTTCAGCATACCTTAGCCCAGGAGGGCGAAAGTCAACCAGTATGGGACATTCTACAATATAATGTTCAAGAGAGTGCATGTTTTCTCTTTCACAAAGTTGAACACATTGTGTACTCGACATTTGGGTTTTGAGAAAGCTGCCAGATACGTCTATATCCCAGGCGTATTCTGGCCACTATAACATCACATTGCCGGGTTCTTGTTCTATTAGTCTCATATGTGAATGTCTCCTCACGATATCTATCATAATATTTAATGCTACAACTTTCAGGTCTTTGTGAATTGTGAGGTCGGTGAGATCTTCATAGAATATTGTTTAAGTATTCTCTTTGTCACTGCTAATGAAATACCCATATCAATTTCTACCACTGGTTTCTACAGGCTGTCTTGCAAGCATATCAACAGGTGTCATGCCCTTGAGATGCCAACATGTGATGGTATCCATAGGAATTAATTTTCAAATCTTTTTTCTTTAGCAGCTAAAACATTCATTCGATATCACTGACTATTTTCTGGGTTTCACTACTATGTACGTTCAATGCCAGGAGTGCACTCTGCGAGTCACAGTATATAAGTTCACTGCCTTTGTCTTTTAAAAATTCAGTGGCAAGGTATATGCCTGCAAGCATATATGCCTGCAAGAAGGGACGAAACGTCGTCGTCCCTTCAACTTCTAGTGGTGTGGTCTGGTCAACATCAATATATGCCTGCAAGTTCGGTTTGAGTTGTATTGCCGAGTCATTGACGCGCTTCATTGCTGTATGTACGAGAGAAATTGGTTCATATAATTACACATGCACATCCGGTACATCGTCCACCCTCTTCTACAGAGCCGTCGGTATAGCACTGATACACATCGTTACCCATACTCTGAGTACTTTCAGTGAATGCCTTTCAAGTGTAAACTGTTTTATGCCACATATGACGGATTCCTCCCTTGCTTCAACTAATTGAATTGCTGTTTTATACCTCTGAATCAGTTCCTCACTCCTAACTCGACCAACATCGTTTCCTCCCGCGCTAATGCAAATAACGGGATTGTTCCCATTTCCAGCCATAATATCATTCATGTTGTTTATAATATCACCAATACCAGCTCCGGGATAGCAAACCCTTAACCTGTTCCCCCTGTCTCTAGCACAAAACGTTCTATCCAAATACCTTATCTGGGATCTCCCACAACTAAAGTGTGCTTAGGTACTTCCTTTACTCTCTGAGGGGCCTGCGCTACGTTGCTTTCCCTTTTGCTTGATCGACAGTCTCACCACAGCACTCGTCCTCCAATACGGCAAATGAATTAGACGTTCTTAGGGCGTCTGTAGGCGCCTTTATCAGTCTTTTTAAGGCCCCTGTTCTTTACAACTTTCCAAGACGAGGACTTTTTACTACTGGTCTCCTCATTCCTTCCTTCTTGTTGTTGTTTCAGCTGTCGTACCTCCTCCCGTAGAGAGTCCAACTCTGTCCTCAGAGCACCAACCAGACTCGTGTTCTGTCTTGTGCTGATGCTTTTAATACCCTATTAATATCCCCTTTGTTAAGTCCATTCATCCACTTGTAAATCTCTATCATGTTACCCCTAACTCTTCGCCTTTCCAGTGAATGGAATTTAAGCTTTGTTAATCTTTCTTTATATGAAAGATTTCTAATTTGAGGAATTAACTTAGTCATCCTACACTGGACATGGTCAAGTGAATTTAAATCCATTCTATAGTACGGCGACCAAAACTGAACTACATAATCTAAATGGGGCCTAACCAGAGCAAGATATAGCTGAAAAACAACACCAGGTGTCTTGTTACTAACGCTTCGATTAATAAATCCCAGTGTCCTATTTGCCTTATTACGAAAATTCATGTATATTTTGTTTTATTCTTTTGTTTTAAATTCTTATTAATCACAACTCCCAGATCCCTTTCGCAATCCGACTTTGCAATCTCAACACCATCTAACTCGAATCTTGTAAGTTTATCATCATTACCTAGCTGCAGAATTTTACATTTATCAGCATTAAACTGCATCTGCCAATCTTTTGACCCTTTCAAAACCCTATTTAGATCAACTTGAAGTGATAGTGATTCTTCTTCCGTTAATTTCCCTACCGATTTTTGTATCATCGGCAAATTTGCAAATGTTGCTACTCAAACCTGAATCTAAATCATTTATATATATTATAAACAACAGATGTCCCAATACAGAGCCTTGAGGCAATCCACTTACAAAATTTTCCCACTCTGACCTAACCCCATTTATACTAACTCTCTGTTTCCTTTGGTATAGCCATGCCCTAATCCATTTTAATATAGAACCCCAAATACCATGAGCCTCTATCTTTTTAATCTTTCATGTGGCACGCAAACCTTCCTGCCGCAACTGCCTCAACTATGCTGGAATAAAAAGATAGCAAATTTGTTACACATGAATGGCCATTTGTAAAACCATGTTGTGACTTGTTTGTTAATTTATTAATTTATGTTTTTCAAGACCTTTTAAGTTTTTTAATCTTATTTGGAAGCAAATCAACAAATGCAATTTAGATTCAGATAGATAATGCACACATCAGCAATAAAATGATGAAATGTTCCTTGGCCTATACTTAGACAAGAAACTCAACTTCAGCACCCACATGCAACACATAACCAAGAAAGTCTAAAAACGCTTGGAATACTCTCTAAATTCAGATATTATGTTCCAAACTCTGCTCTCCTCTCTCTATGCTACACGCTTATTTATCCTTATCTTACAAATGGTATCAGATCATAGGGTTCAACCACGGCAAACTACCTCAATCCCATCATTACCCAGCAAAAATCATCTATCAGAACAATAACAAACTCAGCTTTCAGAAAACACTCAGTCCCCCCCCCCCTGTTTAAATCCCTAAATATGTTAAACATAAACTCACTCCACACATTTTCTTGTGCCATTTACATTTACAAAACCCTGTTCTTAAATCCAAACCCTGTTCTGAAACTTTTCCTGGGACAGATATAATAGAACCCATAATTACCACGCCAGAAATAAATACCTTTGATATTCCCTGTGTCAATCTTAATCTGTGCAAAAAAAAGGACCTAGTCAATAGAACTCACGTACTAACGAATTGAAAGCAGTCCATCTTTAGCCTTATTCAAAAATTAATCCAAAACGTACCTAATTTAATTTTCATAGTTTCCTACCTAGTGCTTTAAACTCCCACTGTATCTAGTGCTACCCAGTCCCAAAATATATGTACCTAAGTCATACAACTTTACTATTGTAATCATTGTTATCACTTTATATCATAGTTGTTATATTGAACTCACATTTTACTGCATTATACCTTTAAATAAGCCTCAAATTATGCTACTATATACCTGTTGATAACCCTCAAATTTTACTTAATTGTACCTACTAATCTTTGTCAAACTTTCTTACAATGTTCAGGTTAACATTTTTTAAATTTTGCTAGAAATTACTTACTTAAAATTATCTGTTAGATTAAGGACCTGTCCGAAACGCTATGCATGCTAGTGGCTTTTCAAGAATGTAAAAAACATCATTGCTATGTTTTCTCATAAACACAATATACCTTCTTGTATATAAAAAATAAATAAATAAAAAATAAATAAATAAATAAATAGATGCTACAACCCGGGCACCAATCCAGACATTGCAGTAGCCATACAGACTCAGACTTGGTTACAAGTACTGCTGGGAAGTTGTTGTTGTTGTTTGAGAGTCGCACCCTATCTCAAGAACGGCGAAGAAGGTTAGGTAGAGAAATAGGAACAATTGAACTCAAGCTACAAGAATCATACAAAACACAGGAGAGGCAAAGAGAGCAAAAGGCCATCAGTGAAATAGAGAGAAATCCGAAATATTTTTTCTCCTATGCAAAGTCAAGATCAAAAACCACATCTAGTATCAGGCTCCTGCGAAAGGGAGATGGAACTTTCACCGATGACAACAAAGAAATGAGCGAGCTACTGAGGAAGCAGTACGACTCTGTCTTCAGCGAGCCATTAAATGCACTAAAGATCGATAACCCAAATTAATTTTTCATGGATATGATACCAGCATCCAATCATATATCAGACGTCACCCTATCCCCACTGGATTTTGAAGAAGCCATAAACAGTATGCCTATGCACTCTGCACCAGGCCCGGATTCTTGGAACTCCATATTCATCAAGAACTGTAAAAAACCACTATCGCAGGCCCTTCACATTCTGTGGAGACAAAGCCTAGATACTGGCGTTATTCCCGATATACTAAAAACAGCAGAGATAGCACCACTTCATAAAGGAGGAAATAAGGCAGAGGCAAAAAATTACAGACCGATAGCGTTAACATCGCACATCATAAAATTTTTTGAGAGAGTGCTAAGAAGTAAGCTCACAAAATACATGGAATCACAGCATCTCCATAACCTCGGACAACATGGTTTTAGAACAGGGCGCTCTTGCCTGTCGCAGTTGCTGGACTACTATGATATGGCATTAGATGCTATGGAAGACAAACAAAATGCTGATGTAATTTACACAGATTTCGCAAAAGCTTTTGATAAATGTGACCTTGGTGTTATTGCACATAAAATGCGCTCAAAAGGAATTACCGGAAAAATAGGCAGATGGATCTACAATTTCCTGACCAATAGAACCCAATGTGCAATAGTCAACAAAATAAAATCCAGCCCATCAACCGTTAAGAGCTCAGTCCCCCAGGGTACTGTGCTTGCTCCAGTACTTTTTCTCATCCTCATATCGGGCATAGACAAGAACACAACCTATAGCACTGTATCTTCCTTTGCAGATGACACTAGGATCTTCATGAGAGTAGGCAACATAGAGGACACGGCAAACCTCCAGTCAGATGTAGATCAGGTCTTTCTATGGGCTACAGAAAATAATATGGTGTTTAACGAAGATAAGTTCCAGCTCATGTGCTATGGAAAAAATGAAAATATAAAAACGGAAACCACGTACAAAACTCAGACAAATCATAACATAGAACGAAAAGGCAATGTAAAGGATCTGGGTGTACTCATGTCGGAAGACCTTACCTTTAAAGAACACAATAAAGTAGCCGTCACAACTGCAAGAATAATGACAGGTTGGATAACAAGAACTTTTCACACTAGAGATGCTATACCGATGATGAAACTTTTCAAAACGCTTGTGCTCTCTAGAGTGGAGTACTGCTGCACAATGACAGCCCCTTTCACAGCTGGAGAAATTGCTGACCTAGAGAGCGTGCAGAGATCCTTTACAGCTAGAATCCACTCAGTAAAACATCTAAACTATTGGGACCGACTAAAGAGCCTAAATCTGTATTCCCATGAGCGCAGGCGGGAGAGATACATAATAATTTACACGTGGAAAATATTAGAGGGGCTGGTCCCAAACCTGCACAC
Organism: Procambarus virginalis; assembly: GCA_020271785.1. Classification (NCBI taxonomy): domain Eukaryota; kingdom Metazoa; phylum Arthropoda; class Malacostraca; order Decapoda; family Cambaridae; genus Procambarus; species Procambarus virginalis. The sequence goes on from WNGS01038824.1 coordinate 16,557, forward strand.
AGAAATAACATCACATGAGACCAGAAGACATGGCAGGATGTGCAGAATACCCCCGTTGAAAAGCAGAGGTGCAACAGGTACTCTGAGAGAACTCTATCAACATCAGAGGCCCGAGACTGTTCAACACGCTTCCGCTACACATAAGGGGGATAACTGGCAAACCCCTCACAGTGTTCAAGAGATAACTGGATAAGCACCTCCAAAGGATACCTGATCAACCAGGCTGTGACTTATACGTCAGGCTGCGAGCAGCCGCGTCCAACAGCCTGGTTGATCAGTCCAGCAACCAGGAGGCCTGGTCGATGACCGGGCCGCGGGGACGCTAAGCCCCGGAAGCACCTCAAGGAATCCTCAAGGTAAGGCGGCAGTTATTTTCACCGCCAATCCCCCCCCCCCCCGGGATTCGACCATGTGCTTGGGGTCAGGTCCCTACCCATGGTTTCTAGAACATTCTGGATCCTTCCTACAACAACTAGTTTGTTACACAAGCGCAGGTTGGACATGTTTATGAGTGGGATTGGGTGGTTATAGATAGGGGATGCCTCATATGGGCCAATAGGCCTTCTGCAGTGGCCTTAGTTCTTAAGAACATAAGAACAAACGCACTTAACCCCATTTATACTAACTCTCTGTTTCCTTTGGAATAGCCATCCCCTAATCCAACTTATTATAGCACCCCCAATACCATGAGCCTCTATTTTTTTAATCAGTCTTTCATGTGGCACTGTATCAAAAGCTTTGCCAATGTCAAGGTACACAACATCACAATCCTTACCACTATCAACTGCCTCAACTGTGCTAGAATAAAAAGATGGCAAATTTGTTAAACATGACCGGCCATTTATAAAACCATGTTGCAACTCATTTATTTATTTATGTTTTTCAAGATGAAGACGAATTGTATTTGCAATTATCGATTCAATTAACTTTCCCACAAAGACGTTAGGGTAATTGGCCGACAGTTTGATGCAAGGGATCTATCTCCTTTCTTAAAAATTGGTACCACATTAGCTACCTTCCATGACTCTGGTACTCTACCTAACTCTACTGATTTATTAAATATGGTAGACAGTGGCTCGGAAAGCTCCTCTTTGCATTCTTTAAGCACCCTGGCAAACACTTCATCCGGCCCTGGGGATTTGTTTGGTTTTAGTTTTACTATTTGTTTAATTACATCCTCCCTGGTAACTGCTAAACTAGTCAACCTGTCCTCGTCCCTACCCACATATATTTGTTCGGCTAAAGGCATATTGTTAAGTTCCTCTTTAGTAAATACAGATATAAAATATTTAGTGAAAATACTACTCATCTCCTCGTCATTATCCGTTATTTGACCTGTCTCAGTTTTTAATGGACCTATCGTTTCCCTAGTCTTAGTTCGATATAGCTGAAAAAAACCTTCCTAAAAAAAACCTACATCACTGAGGGATGTAGGAGCAGGGGCAGCATAGTCAATGAGTGACCTAACTGCTTGAACGTAGTACATTTTGAGTACTGGTAGAGATGCATCCTCTCTAAGACTGGTCAAGGAGCGCAAAGCTGAGTTTCTGCCTTTACGCGTTGCCGAAGATATTCAATTTCTTGAGTGAATTTCAACTGGTTGTGTATTATGACTTCTAGGTATTGAAAAGAGGTAACCCACTCAATTTCTTGTCCTTGTATTGCGAATCTGTAATCACAATACAAGGCCCTGTCCTTGAGTTCTCATTTTAACGGCAATAGCTTTTGTTTTATTGGTGTTTATTTTCACTGCTATGCGTTCCGCTTCCTTGCTGATAATATCTAGGCCTTTTTGTGCATGGTTCCTTGTGCCTTTGCCATTGATGATGACCACAAAATCGTCTGCATAGTTAAGAAGTTTGGCTTTTGGTAGCTTGAGCTTCATGAATTGTTCCATGAGACAGTTGAAGAGGAAGGGGCTTAGTATTCCCCTGCGGAGTTCCATTTTCCAGCATCTTTGAGGTCGATGTTTTCCTTGGAATTTGACTTTAGCTTCTCGGTTAAGCAGGCTTCCTTTGGCAAAGGCAAGAGCGTGTCCTTTGATTTTCTTATCCACAAGGCAGCACAGTGTAGCTGGAGCACTGGCTAACTCGAAGGCTTTTTCAAGGTCTAGAAAAATAAGGATTCCAGGTTTTCATTGATTTGATCCAAGAGGGAGGTAAGGTATTCTGTGGTTCTGACACCTTTTCTGTAAGCAAACATATTTTGATGTAGTGGATTGGCTTTCCATTCAATTCGATTAAGGGCCATTCTTTCTGCAATTTTGGCCAGACAGCTTGTTAATGAGATGGGTCTTGGATTTCCTGGGTCTTTAGGTTTTGGAATGGGAACTATAATTGCACTGTTCCAAGAGAGTGGTCGGGTTCTTGTCACCCATAACCTGTTGATGAGATTGAAGAAGGTTTCTTCACCCTTTTCTCCTAGCTTGGCTAGCATGTTGTAAGTGATTTTGTCCTCGCCTGGAGCTGTATTTTTAGTTTTCTTTGTAGCACTTCTGAGTTCTTTCAGATTGAAAGGTTGGTCTAGTTCTTCAGGTAAGGCTAAAGCATCATCTATTTTTTTCCATCTTGCTGCTTGAAGTCTTTGTTGGTGAGTCAGAGTTGCTTGAGGAAGTTGAGTGGCACTGGCTCTTGAAGCAAATAGATTTGCTAGCCTTTCTGCTTCTTGCTCTGGTGCGGCGGAGCAGGAGGCGATTTTCTTTTGGCCTTGTTGATCTGCCTCCAGATGTCGCCAAAGGATGTATGCTGATTTAGCTTGGCACACCGCTCGAGCCATTTTTCTTCTCTGATTTTTGTTGTTTCTTCGTGCACATGATCTCGGACAGCTCTAAGAAGTCCTAGATTAGCTTCGCTTCTATCTCTTCTGAAATTCTTTCGTGCACGATTTAGTCTGTTATGTAGCTCTTTGATCCTATCACAGTAATACCAATGGTCCTTATGTTGTTGGGTAATTGTTTTCCTCTTGGGGATGGCGTGATTTGCATTTAGTAAATCTTTTTCATTTCTTAGGTGTTGTCAGGAGGAGTGTAGTTTTGGTGCCAAGTTTCGAGAGCTTCCTCAAACTTCGTCCAATCTGCTTTAATAAAGTTCCATCCGGGCTCGTGAGCTGGAGGTCAAGGAGGTAGTGCAATATTAATAACTGCTTTTGCAGCAAAGTGGTCACTGGTCAGAACATGATCCACTGACCAATGACACAACTCATAAATACTGGTGGAAACAAACGTGAGATCCAGCTTTCCCCCACCAGTGTGGGTTGGTTCCATCGAATTAAGCAGACTGATTTCCGGCACTTCATCCAAAAGGTGTTCAATATGTCTTCCGTTGGCGTCGGTTCTTGGTGAATCAAGTAGTAATTCACTATGAGCGTTGAAGTCGCCAGAGATGATAGTAGGTGTAGTGACTGCTATTTCAGAGATTGTTGAGAGATCCATGTCGTGTTCTCATTGAAGATGGACAGCATTGAGTTCCTCATAGTGAGCTTAACTCCCATAATTTCGACGTTCTCGCCACAGTTGGGCAGGTCTGTGATTGCCGTGGCAATGGTATGATTTCTTACTAGAATTGAAATGCCTCTGGTGCCACCTTGTGCCATTGGGCAGTGGAAACCTTGATATCCTGGGATATTGATATTTCTGCCAGTCCTGGTGAGTGTTTCTTGAAGTAGAAAAATATCAGTGCTGTCCTTGAGAAGCATTGCTCTGAGTGTTTGTGTTTTGTTTTTGAATCCTTGAATATTCCATTGTATAATTTTGAGTTTGTCCATTTTTCCGTTATAGTGGAATCATTGAGTCCATGGTTTTTACAGTACTGGTTTTCCCAACGGCTTATGTCTTCTTGGCAGGAGTGGAGACTTTTTTCTTGGTGGGTGAGGAGACTCTTGGTTGGGTTGAAACGTCTTTGCTACATCCAGCTACTGGGGAATTTGATGATGTAGTGATCATCATTTCTGCTTGGGAGGTCTTGGAGGCAACAGCAGGTATGTTCGTTTTGTTGCCCTGATCTATTCTGTTGATGTTTCTTTGTGGAGTAGTGCTTCTTTGTTTCCCCCAGTTGTTGGAGGCCCTGTCCTTGCTCAGAGTAGAGGGATTTGGTGTGTCAGACTGTTGCAAATCTTCATTTATTCGGACTTGCAGAGGAGTGTTCCACTGGCTTTTTACCGAGGGTCTGGTCGATTGGGGTCTAGAAGTTGTTACTTTAGGTTACTGGGTTGATCCGAAAGCTAGTATTTTTTTACCCTTTCTGGACATCGTTTGTTCCAGGCGTGATGTGTATCCCCGCAGTTTGTGCATTTTGCTTTCGTTTGTTTGCCTTCTTTATGCAGATTCTTGCATATGCCTGTATTGTGGAGCTCGCTGCATACTCCACATTATTCCGGGCCTCTGCAGCCATCTTTGTGGTGGCCGAAGCGCTGACATCTGTAATTGCGCATGGGTTCTGGATTGTACAGCCTTAGGCAGAATTTACCATAGATCCAACACTCAGAGTGTTGATGCTAGGTTTTATTGTTACGAGGACCTGTCTTGTTTCTATAATGTTGTGCTTACATCTTTCGGCCGTGTGACATTTGGGCATTCTAGGAGTCTGTTTGCATGAAGACCGATCGGGAATTTTGTACTATCATTTTGGTGATTTTTTCTTCTGTTTTCAGTTCAACTAGGTGTTCTGTATTCCTGAGGTTTGTGATTATATCCTATTAGCTGTGATATGTTATATCTGCCTCTAATGTCAGGTTTGGCTCTATGATCTGATCCTGATTATAAAGAACATAAGAACATAAGACAAAGGCAACTGCAGAAGGCCTATTGGCCCATACGAGGCAGCTCCTATTTATAACCACCAATCCCACTCATATACATGTCCAACCCATGCTTGAAACAATCGAGGCCCCACCTCCACAATGTTACGCGGCAATTGGTTCCACAAATCAACAACCCTGTTACTGAACCAGTATTTACCCAAGTCTTTCCTAAATCTAAACTTATCCAATTTATACCCATTGTTTCGCGTTCTGTCCTGTGTTGATACTTTCAATACCCTATTAATATCCCCTTGTGTTATGTCCATTCATCCACTTGTAACCTCTATCCTCTCATGTCACCCCTAACTCTTCGCCTTTCCAGTGAATGCAAATTAAGCTTTGTTAATCTTTCTTCATATGAAAGATTTCTAATTTGGGGAATTAACTTAGTCATCCTACGCTGGACACGTTCAAGTGAATTTATATCCATTCTATAATATGGCGACCAAAACTGAACTGCATAATCTAAATGGGGCCTAACCAGAGCAAGATATAGCTTGAGAACCACACCAGGTGTCTTGTTACTTACGCTGCGATTATAAATCCGAGTGTCCTATTTGCCTTATTACGAACATTTATGCATTGATCCTTTTGTTTTAATTCTTACTAATTATAACTCCCAGATCCCTTTCGCAATCCGACTTCGCAATCTCAACACCATCTAGCTCGTATCTTGTAACTCTATCATCATTACCTAGCCTCAGAACTTTACATTTATCAGCATTAAACTGCATCTGCCAGTCCTTTGACCATTTCAAAACCCTATCTAGATCAACTTGAAGTGATAGTGAGTCCTCCTCCGAATTAATTTCCCTACCGATTTTCGTATCATCGGCAAATTTGCAAATGTTGCTACTCAAACCTGAATCTAAATCATTTATATATTTATAAACACAGAGGTCCCAAGACAGAGCCTTGAGGCACTCCACTTACAACATTTTCCACTCTGACTTGACTCCATTTATACTAACTCTCTGTTTCCTTTGGTATAGCCATGCCCTAATCCAGCTTATATAGCACCCCCAATACCATGAGCCTCTATCTTTTTAATCAGTCTTTCATGTGGCACTGTATCGAAAGCTTTGCTAAAGTCAAGGTACACAACATCACAATCCTTACCACTATCAACTGCCTCAACTATGCTAGAATAAAAAGATAACAAATTTGTTAAACATGAACGGCCATTTATAAAACCATGTTGCGACTCAATTATTAATTTATGTTTTTCAAGATGAAGACGAATTTTATTTGCTATTATAGATTCGAGTAACTTTCCCACAATAGACGTTAGGCTAATTGGTCGATAGTTAGACGCAAGTGATCTCCTTTCTTAAAACTGGTATCACATTAGCAACTTTCCAAAACTCTGGCACTCTGCCTGACTCTATTGATTTATTAAATATGATTGACAGTGGGTCACAAAGCTCCTCTTTGCATTCTTTCAGCACTCTGGCAAACACTTCATCCGGCCCTGGGGATTTGTTTGGTTTGAGTTTTACTATTTGTTTAAGAACATCCTCCCTGGTAACTGCTAAACTCGTCAACCTGTCCTCGTCCCCACCCACATAGACTTGTTGGCTGAAGGCATATTGTTAAGTTCCTCTTTAGTAAATACAGATACAAAATATTTATTAAAAATACTACTCATCTCTTCATCACTATCTGTTATTTGACCTGTCTCAGTTTTTAATGGACCTATCCTTTCCCTAGTCTTAGTTCGATATAACTGAAAAAACCCTTTAGGATTTGTCTTTGCTTGCCCTGCTATACGAACTTCATAGTTTCTTTTTGCTTTCCTTATCTCTTTTTTAACATTTCTAACTAGTTGTACGAATTCCTGTTCTAAAGTGACCTCCCCATTTTTAATCCTCTTGTACCAAGCTCTCTTTTTACCTATAATTCTTCAAATTCTTTGTTATCCACTTTGGGTCATTAGTAATCGATCTATTCAATTGTGTGGTATACTACGTTCCTGTGCTTTGTTTAGAATATTCTTAAATACGTTATAAATTGAATCTACATCGAAATCCCCATTTACATCACCTATCGCTGGTTCATGTCTCGCTCCAAGACCGGCCCACACCCCATACCCAAGACTTTCCAATCAATTTGACCCAAAAAATTCTTAGGCTATTAAAATCAGCTTTTCGAAAATCTGGCACTTTAACAGAATTTTCTCCTACAGGTCTATTCCATTCTATGCCAAATCTGATTTCTTTGTGATCACTGTTCCCTAGCTCACTCCCTATTTCGATGTCATTAATTTGTGTTTCCCTGTTAGTTAACACTAAATCTAAATATTATTTTCCCGTGTTGGTTCCTTAATGTGTTGCGTAAGAAAGCAATCGTCAATTAATTCTAGAAAATCTTCTGCTTCACTATTCCCTGTTTTGTTCAACCAGTTTATTCCACTCAAATTAAAGTCACCCATGACATAAATACTGTTAGATCTAGATGCCCTAGATATTTCATCCCATAGATGCTTTGCTTCCATTCTGTCTAAATTTGGTGGCCTATATATACTCCAATTATAATATTATTTGCTTTTTCGTTTAATTCTATCCAAATAGTTTCTGTGTGTGGCTCATTTTGATTCCCTCTTTGAGACTACATTTCAAATTGTCCCTAACGTATATGGCTACTCCACCACCTCGTCTAATATATCTATCTGTGTGAAATAGTTTAAATCCATTTATTTGATATTCGGCTAATAGTTCTCTATTATCAACATTCATCCACGTTTCGGTAAGTGCAATAATATCTATTTTTCTGTGCAGACAAGAGCATTTAATTCGTTATTTTATTTCTTAGACTTCTACTGTTTGTGTAATATACCCTAAGTGAATTGTTATTTTGAGGCCCTTCTCTTTCCTGATCATTTTGCCAATTCCTTTCTCCCGCAAACACATACTTTTATTACATCCTTCCTCCAAATCAATTCCCCATACCTCTATCTACTAACAGTTTAAACCCAACAAACCCTCTAACCACTTCTTCCAACGAATTTGCAACAGCAACACCCCAGCTCTCGATAGATGCCCCCCATCCCGAGCATACATTTCATTTCTTCCATAGAAGTGTTCCCATTT
>WNGS01038837.1:12176-24278 GCA_020271785.1 Procambarus virginalis
GACCACCAGTGTAACACCAGTGTACCACCAGTGTACCACCAGTGTACCACCAGTGACCACCAGTGACCACCAGTGTACCACCAGTGACCACCAGTGTACCACCAGTGTACCACCAGTGACCACCAGTGTACCACCAGTGTACCACCAGTGTACCACCAGTGACCACCAGTGTACCACCAGTGTACCACCAGTGTAACACCAGTGTACCACCAGTGTACCACCAGTGTACCACCAGTGTACCACCAGTGACCACCAGTGTACCACCAGTGTACCACCAGTGTACCACCAGTGACCACCAGTGTAACACCAGTGACCACCAGTGTAACACCAGTGTACCACCAGTGTAACACCAGTGTACCACCAGTGTACAACCAGTGACCACCAGTGACCACCAGTGTACCACCAGTGACCACCAGTGTACCACCAGTGTACCACTAGTGTAACACCAGTGACCACCAGTGTACCACCAGTGTACCACCAGTGTAACACCAGTGTACCACCAGTGTACCACCAGTGTACCACCAGTGACCACCAGTGTAACACCAGTGACCACCAGTGTACCACCAGTGACCACCAGTGTACCACCAGTGACCACCAGTGTACCACCAGTGTACCACCAGTGACCACCAGTGTACCACTAGTGACCACCAGTGTACCACCAGTGACCACCAGTATACCACCAGTGTAACACCAGTGTACCACCAGTGTACCACCAGTGTACCACCAGTGTACCACCAGTGACCACCAGTGACCACCAGTGTACCACCAGTGTACCACCAGTGACCACCAGTGTACCACCAGTGACCACCAGTGTACCACCAGTGACCACCAGTGTACCACCAGTGTACCACCAGTGACCACCAGTGTACCACCAGTGACCACCAGTGTACCACCAGTGTAACACCAGTGTACCACCAGTGACCACCAGTGTACCACCAGTGTACCACCAGTGACCACCAGTGACCACCAGTGTACCACCAGTGACCACCAGTGTACCACCAGTGACCACCAGTGACCACCAGTATACCACCAGTGTACCACCAGTGTACCACCAGTGTACCACCAGTGTACCACCAGTGACCACCAGTGTACCACCAGTGACCACCAGTGTACCACCAGTGTAACACCAGTGACCACCAGTGTAACACCAGTGTACCACCAGTGTACCACCAGTGACCATCAGTGTACCACCAGTGTACCACCAGTGACCACCAGTGTACCACCAATGACCACCAGTGTACCACCAGTGACCACCAGTGACCACCAGTGTACCACCAGTGTACCACCAGTGAACCACCAGTGTACCACCAGTGACCACCAGTGTACCACCAGTGATCACCAGTGTACCACCAGTGGACCACCAGTGTACCACCAGTGTACCACCAGTGCACCACCAGTGACCACCAGTGTACCACCAGTGACCACCAGTGTACCACCAGTGACCACCAGTGTACCACCAGTGTACCACCAGTGTACCACCAGTGACCACCAGTGACCACCAGTGTACCACCAGTGTACCACCAGTGACCACCAGTGTACCACCAGTGACCACCAGTGTACCACAAGTGTACCACCAGTGACCACCAGTGTACCACCAGTGACCACCAGTGACCACCAGTGTACCACCAGTGTACCACCAGTGTACCACCAGTGACCACCAGTGTACCACCAGTGTACCACCAGTGGACCACCAGTGCATCACCATGACCACCAGTGTACCACCAGTGTACCACCAGTGACCACCAGTGTACCACCAGTGACCACCAGTGGACCACCAGTGTACCACCAGTGTACCACTCGTGACCACCAGTGACCACCAGTAACAACCAGTGACCACCAGTGTACCACCAGTGTACCACCAGTGTACCACCAGTGACCACCAGTGTACCACCAGTGTACCACCAGTGACCACCAGTGACCACCAGTGACCACCAGTGTAACACCAGTGACCACCAGTGTACCACCAGTGTACCACTAGTGACCACCAGTGTACCACCAGTGTACCACCAGTGTAACACCAGTGACCACCAGTGACCACCAGTGTACCACCAGTGACCACCAGTGTAACACCAGAGACCACCAGTGTAACACCAGTGACCACCAGTGTACCACTAGTGACCACCAGTGTACCACCAGTGTAACACCAGTGACCACCAGTGTAACACCAGTGTACCACCAGTGTACCACCAGTGACCAGTGTACCACCAGTGTACCACCAGTGTACCACCAGTGTAACACCAGTGTACCACCAGTGTACCACCAGTGTACCACCAGTGTACCACCAGTGACCACCAGTGTACCACCAGTGACCACCAGTGACCACCAGTGTACCACCAGTGTAACACCAGTGTACCACCAGTGTACCACCAGTGTACCACCAGTGTACCACCAGTGACCACCAGTGTACCACCAGTGACCACCAGTGTACCACCAGTGTACCACCAGTGACCACCAGTGTACCACCAGTGTACCACCAGTGTACCACCAGTGTAACACCAGTGTAACACCAGTGTACCACCAGTGTACCACCAGTGTAACACCAGTGTACCACCAGTGTACCACCAGTGTACCACCAGTGTACCACCAGTGACCACCAGTGTACCACCAGTGTACCACCAGTGTACCACCAGTGACCACCAGTGTAACACCAGTGACCACCAGTGTAACACCAGTGTACCACCAGTGTAACACCAGTGTACCACCAGTGTACCACCAGTGACCACCAGTGACCACCAGTGTACCACCAGTGACCACCAGTGTACCACCAGTGTACCACCAGTGTACCACCAGTGTACCACCAGTGACCACCAGTGTACCACCAGTGTACCACCAGTGTAACACCAGTGTACCACCAGTGTACCACCAGTGTACCACCAGTGTACCACCAGTGACCACCAGTGTAACACCAGTGACCACCAGTGTACCACCAGTGACCACCAGTGTACCACCAGTGACCACCAGTGTACCACCAGTGTACCACCAGTGACCACCAGTGTACCACTAGTGACCACCAGTGTACCACCAGTGACCACCAGTATACCACCAGTGTAACACCAGTGTACCACCAGTGTACCACCAGTGTACCACCAGTGTACCACCAGTGACCACCAGTGACCACCAGTGTACCACCAGTGTACCACCAGTGACCACCAGTGTACCACCAGTGACCACCAGTGTACCACCAGTGTACCACCAGTGACCACCAGTGTACCACCAGTGTACCACCAGTGACTACCAGTGTACCACCAGTGACCACCAGTGTACCACCAGTGTAACACCAGTGTACCACCAGTGACCACCAGTGTACCACCAGTGACCACCAGTGACCACCAGTGTACCACCAGTGACCACCAGTGTACCACCAGTGACCACCAGTGACCACCAGTATACCACCAGTGTACCACCAGTGTACCACCAGTGTACCACCAGTGTACCACCAGTGACCACCAGTGTACCACCAGTGACCACCAGTGTACCACCAGTGTAACACCAGTGACCACCAGTGTAACACCAGTGTACCACCAGTGTACCACCAGTGACCATCAGTGTACCACCAGTGTACCACCAGTGACCACCAGTGTACCACCAGTGACCACCAGTGACCACCAGTGACCACCAGTGACCACCAGTGTACCACCAGTGACCACCAGTGACCACCAGTGTACCACCAGTGTACCACCAGTGTACCACCAGTGACCACCAGTGTACCACCAGTGTACCACCAGTGACCACCAGTGTACCACCAGTGTACCACCAGTGTACCACCAGTGTAACACCAGTGACCACCAGTGTAACACCAGTGTACCACCAGTGTACCACCAGTGACCACCAGTGTACCACCAGTGTACCACCAGTGTACCACCAGTGACCACCAGTGTACCACCAGTGACCACCAGTGTACCACCAGTGTACCACCAGTGACCACCAGTGTACCACCAGTGTACCACCAGTGTACCCCCAGTGACCACCAGTGACCACCAGTGTACCACCAGTGTACCACCAGTGTACCCCCAGTGACCACCAGTGTACCACCAGTGTACCACCAGTGACCACCAGTGACCACCAGTGACCACCAGTGTACCACCAGTGTACCACCAGTGACCACCAGTATACCACCAGTGACCACCAGTGACCACCAGTGTACCACCAGTGTACCACCAGTGACCACCAGTGTACCACCAGTGACCACCAGTGTACCACCAGTGTAACACCAGTGTACCACCAGTGACCACCAGTGTACCACCAGTGTACCACCAGTGACCACCAGTGTACCACCAGTGTACCACCAGTGACCACCAGTATACCACCAGTGTAACACCAGTGTACCACCAGTGTACCACCAGTGTACCCCCAGTGACCACCAGTGACCACCAGTGACCACCAGTGTACCACCAGTGACCACCAGTGTACCACCAGTGACCACCAGTGTACCACCAGTGACCACCAGTATACCACCAGTGTAACACCAGTGTACCACCAGTGACCACCAGTGTACCACCAGTGTACCACCAGTGACCACCAGTGTACCACCAGTGTACCACCAGTGACCACCAGTGTACCACCAGTGACCACCAGTGTACCACCAGTGTACCACCAGTGTACCACCAGTGACCACCAGTGTACCACCAGTGTAACACCAGTGACCACCAGTGTAACACCAGTGTACCACCAGTGTACCACCAGTGACCATCAGTGTACCACCAGTGTACCACCAGTGACCACCAGTGTACCACCAGTGACCACCAGTGTACCACCAGTGTACTACCAGTGACCACCAGTGACCACCAGTGTACCACCAGTGACCACCAGTGTACCTCAATGTACCACCAGTGTACAACCAGTGTACCACCAGTGACCACCAGTGTACCACCAGTGTACCACCAGTGTACCACCAGTGTACCACCAGTGACCACCAGTGTACCACCAGTGTACCACCAGTGTACCACCGGTGACCACCAGTGTACCACCAGTGTACCACCAGTGTACCACCAGTGACCACCAGTGTACCACCAGTGTACCACCAGTGTACCACCAGTGGACCACCAGTGTACCACCAGTGCACCACCAGTGACCACCAGTGTACCACCAGTGTACCACCAGTGTACCACCAGTGACCACCAGTGTACCACCAGTGTACCACCAGTGACCACCAGTGTACCACCAGTGACCACCAGTGTACCACCAGTGTACCACCAGTGACCACCAGTGACCACCAGTGTACCACTAGTGACCACCAGTGTACCACCAGTGTACCACCAGTGACCACCAGTGACCACTAGTGTACCACCAGTGACCACCAGTGACCACCAGTGTACCACCAGTGACCACCAGTGACCACCAGTGTACCACCAGTGACCACCAGTGTACCACCAGTGTACCACCAGTGTACCACCAGTGACCACCAGTGTACCACCAGTGTACCACCAGTGTACCACCAGTGTACCACCAGTGACCACCAGTGTACCACCAGTGACCACCAGTGTACCACCAGTGTACCACCAGTGTACCACTAGTGTACCACCAGTGTACCACCAGTGACCACCAGTGTACCACCAGTGTGGTACAAAGGCTGTTGGGCCTGACAGAATCTCACCATGTATACTAAAGGAAGGTGCAGAAGCACTAAGTGTGCCACTCTCTATGGTGTATAACAGGTCACTGGAAACAGGTGTTGGGTATCTGGGGCTTGAACTCAGAAATTAAATTATTTAATTTCTGGGGCTTGAACTCAGAAATTAAATTATTTAATTATTGTATTGAAATAACTCGAAGGACCACCCACTTTTGAGAAAAGAGGGAAAACAAATAAAAGTGATCATTAGAATGACACTAGAGAACCAGTGTCTATGGAAACTCATTTAAGAAATAATCACTAGAAATAATGAAGACTGTAATTATTAATTAAAGGCAAAGCCTCAAATATCAACATTGGGGGTTATTTCTAGAAGTTCATATATATCTAGGAACCAGTGTGGTTCGTCACTAGTTCATTGTTGTATTGATAATATGGTAAATCTAACTACAATATATTCAAATATATGGTAATCAAATTATAATTATAATCATTAATCTACATTAATCACTGAGCATAAATATTGAGCACAGTTAAACAAATTAATTACCAAATCTGGCAATAAACATTCTATGGAAATTGTTATATGAATTATAGAAGCAATAATCAAATTTAATAAATTTATAAGAAAAATGTGTCTTAGCTGTAAGATGATTTCTAACGCCAGTTCATCATTCGTCCTCGTGGTCACGAAATCCCCATAGAGAAAGAACTCGAGGTAAATAACACGATTGATGAGAATCTTGCTGGCACCTCAAATACACGCTGTAATACAAGAAATATAAAGTAGCAATTGACTAGGCTATAAATTATGTTCAGATATTCATGAAACTGAGAATGGGTGATAAACATTACTAACATGTTATTTTGATGTTCATTCTTCATGACAACAAACTACTCACAAAGGTACTATCTACTTGATGCATCAACAGAGTAATACTTATGAGCGTAACCGAGTACTAAGGTCTGCCGAAATTCGCGTCTGCCGGACTCAATGTTCACTGCTGTGCACACTTAATTACGAGTCCTGGTACTAATTGTAGACGTGTTATTAACTGATGAGGCACTAGAGAACACATAGGCAAGTAAATTTCACTTATTAACTGGGTATCAACGTAATTCTTGTCGATAAGAATTCCCAGCAAATGCCATGTGCTTCTCCCACGCTGCCTCGTGAGCAAGCCTTGTTGATGTATGGCGTCTCCGCCCTCCTCTCCCCGCTCTCGCATTCACCACGGAAATTATTAAACACGAATTATTCTTTTCCGCGCAATTATGGATGAAATGCGATAATATGAACTGGGTTGGAATTATACCGAATTAATAATTATCATATTCCGATAAATGATATCTAGCGAGAAATGGAGATGTTATTTTATACTTCTCCAGAGCATTCCGATCGTAACAGAATAAAAACTGTTACTAAATAATTTCAAAATAACTCTCGATTTACATTATCAGGAGTATATTATCAGCAATATGCTCAGATTATTTATATTAACACTACTGTTAGTGGTGTTAGGAATTACTGCAATTAGTAAGTTAATGGTAATTTATCATAATATAATAATGGATGATAAGTGTTNAATAAATCTAATTATTTATTACGTCGATATATGTACGTTGGTGCTCGTAGTTAGTCTAAGTACACTCTGGACATATGGACTAGAGAGCACGGGACAGATTCACGAAGCAGTTACGAACCTGGGGCTAGATTCACGAAGCAGTTACGAACCTGGGGCTAGATTCACGAAGCAGTTACGAACCTGGGGCTAGATTCACGAAGCAGTTACGAACCTGGGGCTAGATTCACGAAGCAGTTACGCAAGCACTTACGAACGTGTACATCTTTCCTCAATTTTTGACAGCTTTGGTTACATTTATTAAACAGTTTACAAGCATGAAAACTTGCCAATCAACTGTTGTTATTGTTATAAACAGCCTCCCGGTGCTTCGGAGCTCATTACCTGTTTAATAATTGTAAACAAAGCCGCCAAAGATTGAGAAAAGATGTACAGGTTCGTAAGTGCTTGCGTAACTACTTCGTGAATCTGGGCCGCTAGGGATCTCTAAGAAACATCACGAGACGTGGAACTGAGTGAACACTCTTGTGTTCCTTGCATACTTATTATATAACCTAAGTTTATGACTGACAAATGTTAATGTTGATTGATGACAGTTGACTTAACATAGTGGTAGATTGTGGCCACTATGTAACATGAAACACCTGTCAACACTTGACAGGTGTTGACAGGTGTCAACACTTGACAGTCAGATACTTGGTTGTGGGTGAGGTATGGTATTGACTTGAGGTATGATATTGTGTGTGAGGTATGATACTTGACTGTGTGAGGTATGATACTTGTGTGTGAGGTATGATACTTGACTGTGTGAGGTATGATACTTGTGTGTGAGGTATGATACTTGACTGTGTGAGGTATGATACTTGACTGAGTGTGAGGTATGATACTTGACTGTGTGTGAGGTATGATACTTGACTGAGTGTGAGGTATGATACTTGACTGTGTGTGAGGTATGATACTTGACTGAGTGTGAGGTATGATACTTGACTGTGTGTGAGGTATGATACTTGACTGAGTGTGAGGTATGATACTTGACTGTGAGGTATGATACTTGACTGAGTGTGAGGTATGATACTTGACTGAGTGTGAGGTATGATACTTGACTGTGTGTGAGGTATGATACTTGACTGAGTGTGAGGTATGATACTTGACTGTGTGTGAGGTATGATACTTGACTGAGTGTGAGGTATGATACTTGACTGTGTGTGAGGTATGATACTTGACTGAGTGTGAGGTATGATACTTGACTGTGTGTGAGGTATGATACTTGACTGAGTGTGAGGTATGATACTTGACTGAGTGTGAGGTATGATACTTGACTGTGTGAGGTATGATACTTGACTGTGTGTGAGGTATGATACTTGACTGTGTGTGAGGTATGATACTTGACTGTGTGTGAGGTATGATACTTGACTGAGTGTGAGGTATGATACTTGACTGTGTGTGAGGTATGATACTTGACTGTGAGGTATGATACTTGACTGAGTGTGAGGTATGATACTTGACTGTGTGAGGTATGATACTTGACTGTGTGTGAGGTATGATACTTGACTGTGAGGTATGATACTTGACTGTGTGTGAGGTATGATACTTGACTGAGTATGAGGTATGATACTTGACTGTGTGTGAGGTATGATACTTGACTGTGAGGTATGATACTTGACTGAGTGTGAGGTATGATACTTGACTGTGTGTGAGGTATGATACTTGACTGTGTGTGAGGTATGATACTTGACTGTGTGTGAGGTATGATACTTGACTGAGTGTGAGGTATGATACTTGACTGTGTGTGAGGTATGATACTTGACTGTGAGGTATGATACTTGACTGAGTGTGAGGTATGATACTTGACTGTGTGTGAGGTATGATACTTGACTGTGTGTGAGGTATGATACTTGACTGTGTGTGAGGTATGATACTTGACTGAGTGTGAGGTATGATACTTGACTGTGTGTGAGGTATGATACTTGACTGTGAGGTATGATACTTGACTGAGTGTGAGGTATGATACTTGACTGTGTGTGAGGTATGATACTTGACTGTGTGTGAGGTATGATACTTGACTGTGTGTGAGGTATGATACTTGACTGTGTGTGAGGTATGATACTTGACTGTGTGTGAGGTATGATACTTGACTGAGTGTGAGGTATGATACTTGACTGAGTGTGAAGTATGATACTTGAATGTGTGTGAGGTATGATACTTGACTGTGTGTGAGGTATGATACTTGACTGAGTGAGAGGTATGATACTTGACTGTGTGTGAGGTATGATACTTGACTGTGTGTGAGGTATGATACTTGACTGTGTGTGAAGTATGATACTTGACTGTGTGTGAGGTATGATACTTGACTGAGTGTGAGGTATGATACTTGACTGTGTGTCAGGTATGATACTTGACTGTGTGAGGTATGATACTTGACTGTGTGAGGTATGATACTTGACTGTGTGTGAGGTATGATACTTGACTGTGTGTGAGGTATGATACTTGACTGTGTGTGAGGTATTATACTTGACTGTGTGTGAGGTATGATACTTGACTGAGTGAGAGGTATGATACTTGACTGTGTGTGAGGTATGATACTTGACTGTGTGTGAGGTATGATACTTGACTGTGTGTGAAGTATGATACTTGACTGTGTGTGAGGTATGATACTTGACTGAGTGTGAGGTATGATACTTGACTGTGTGTCAGGTATGATACTTGACTGTGTGAGGTATGATACTTGACTGTGTGAGGTATGATACTTGACTGTGTGTGAGGTATGATACTTGACTGTGTGTGAGGTATGATACTTGACTGTGTGTGAGGTATTATACTTGACTGTGTGTGAGGTATGATACTTGACTGAGTGTGAGGTATGATACTTGACTGAGTGTGAGATATGATACTTGACTGAGTGTGAGGTATGATACTTGACTGAGTGTGAGGTATGATACTTGACTGAGTGTGAGGTATGATACTTGACTGAGTGTGAGGTATGATACTTGACTGAGTGTGTGGTATGATACTTGACTGTGTGTGAGGTATGATACTTGACTGAGTGTGAGGTATGATACTTGACTGAGTGTGAGGTATGATACTTGACTGTGAGGTATGATACTTGACTGTGTGTGAGGTATGATACTTGACTGTGTGTGAGGTATGATACTTGACTGAGTGTGAGGTATGATACTTGACTGAGTGTGAGGTATGATACTTGACTGTGTGAGGTATGATACTTGACTGAGTGTGAGGTATGATACTTGACTGTGTGAGGTATGATACTTGACTGAGTGTGAGGTATGATACTTGACTGTGTGTGAGGTATGATACTTGACTGTGTGAGGTATGATACTTGACTGTGTGAGGTATGATACTTGACTGTGTGAGGTATGATACTTGACTGTGTGAGGTATGATACTTGACTGTGTGAGGTATGATACTTGACTGTGTGAGGTATGATACTTGACTGTGTGAGGTATGATACTTGACTGTGTGAGGTATGATACTTGACTGTGTGAGGTATGATACTTGACTGTGTGAGGTATAATACTTGACTGAGTGTGAGGTATGATACTTGACTGTGTGAGGTATGATACTTGACTGTGTGAGGTATGATACTTGACTGTGTGAGGTATAATACTTGACTGTGTGAGGTATGATACTTGACTGTGTGAGGTATGATACTTGACTGAGTGTGAGGTATGATACTTGACTGTGTGAGGTATGATACTTGACTGTGTGAGGTATGATACTTGACTGAGTGTGAGGTATGATACTTGACTGTGGGAGGTATAATGCTTGACTGAGTGTGAGGTATGATACTTGACTGTGTGTGAGGTATAATACTTGACTGTGTGAGGTATGATACTTGACTGTGTGAGGTATGATACTTGACTGTGTGAGGTATGATACTTGACTGTGTGAGGTATGATACTTGACTGTGTGAGGTATGATACTTGACTGTGT
Source organism: Procambarus virginalis (assembly GCA_020271785.1). Lineage (NCBI taxonomy): Eukaryota > Metazoa > Arthropoda > Malacostraca > Decapoda > Cambaridae > Procambarus > Procambarus virginalis. Next base: position 23,283 of record WNGS01038837.1, read on the forward strand.
GAGGTATGATACTTGACTGTGTGAGGTATGATACTTGACTGTGTGAGGTATGAGGTGAGTATACTGGCCAATCATCTCTTCACAAATTCCCTCAAATATTGCATAATTCAGCCTTTTGCCTTGAATTTAATCAGGAATTATAACATGTGATAATACTTGGTATAGTTCTGGGGATGTATTTTTCACAGCAAGTTGCTCACGATGAATAATGTAGTGTGTAGACAAAGTGTCTGACTGATGCTCGCGATGTATAATGCAGAGTGTTGATAAAGTGTCTGAGTGAGAAACAGTTTGCACCTTTGCAACAATTCCTGCAAGATGTTCAGTCATGTTAGTGTCTCTACATATCCCAGAATATTTCCACATTTAATTCCGTGTAGCAGAAAATAAATATTCACAACTTTACACATGTGAGTGTTGGTTGTTCTACCCGGGAAGGTCAGGCAACACAGCAGTTCTTCCTGTAACTCGCCTTCAGTTGTTCTACCCGGGAAGGTCAGGCATCACAGCAGGTCTTCCTGTAACTCGCCTTCAGTTGTTCTACCCGGGAAGGTCAGGCAACACAGCAGGTCTTCCTGTAACTCGCCTTCAGTTGTTCTACCCGGGAAGGTCAGGCAACACAGCAGGTCTTCCTGTAACTCGCCTTCACACTCAACACTCACTAAACAAACGAGAAGTGCCTTGAACAAATCCACAAGGGCCGTGACGAGGATTCGAACCTACGTCCGAGAGCATCCCAGACGCTGCTTTAATCGACTGAGCTACGACATGGTAAAAGAATTGCAACGCATATTTCTGTGTGTAGAGAAGTGCCATGTTTCGCGCGTTGATTTAAGTTATATTGAATAAATGATAATGTTTTCACCATTTTGATAACTTGGTTTACAATATCTCGAGGCGTGTCTTCAGTTCTGAGGGTTGATAGTGTTAGCAGTGCGAAGGAATATGTTTCAGTTGGTGGGCAGTTTGTTTGCCCTAAACTTCTTCACAGGCTTT
>WNGS01038868.1:0-11098 GCA_020271785.1 Procambarus virginalis
TTGCCCATAATCTCAAACTTTTATTTAAATCCAACAAACTATCTTACATCGTGTTATCGCTCTTATAATTCTGGACCTTCCAGTTAGGTCAGGCTTGCTGAATAACTCTCAAAGGGGAGACTCGTTTCTCCTGCAGGCTGAGATCATAACACTCCCCTCCCTTATTTTTGAGTTATTCCAGTGGCAAAGCTCGGGATAATACATCCGCCACCACACTGTCTCGTTCTCCAACCGATTGGTTCGACCGGTTGATCTGCTTACGTACCCCTTAGGAGTATGCAACTACTTCGTTGCACCTGGTAACATCTGGCTCACAACTCGCCAGAAACATGATCTTCTCACAAACGATTGACTTCTCTGACACCTCTTGGCTAGGCTGTCCTCCTTGGACGCCTGCACTCCATCGGTCAACTCTACTTATTGTTTCCACCCTCCGTTTCCGTCTTCTTCTCTTCACGTCCAGAGTCAGACATCTACTGTCTGTACCTCCTCTGTCGTCTTCACACTTCCATATACTGCCATTATACTTTCGTCTCCTGTCACCATACTTCACTCCCTCGTCTTCACCGACGATCCTCACTTTCGTCTCCTCATTTATCCGAGACCTCATCCTGTTTGACTTCTATCGAGTCCACGGCTTTCTTCTATTCCTCCATGCTTGTATCATCATCCTCTTCTCACACTTCTCGCCTCTATACAACTCCATTTCTCCTCCTTCAACTCTTCTTTGTTCCCTAAAGTTTCTTCGAGCACTGTACTACACCCAACAGCACTCGACCGTACATGTCGCTTTACCTCTCCTAGAGTGCTCGTAAGCATCTCTCCACACATACTGTCTCTTTCCTTTCCTTTCTCGGCTATTACTCTTCTTCACTATCTCTCCTCACGTTTTCTGTAAACATGTCAACTCCTGACATCTCAAACAACTTAACTCTACTATCCAAATGCCTCTGTGCTCGTGGACAACTGACGCTCTACTCCCGTCCTCAGTATGTCCACATCCTTCCTCACTTCTGCTCAGCACAGTTGCATTCACCTTCCGACCCTTAATTTCAGCAGGCTGGGGTCTACTCAGGTTCGCTCTCTTCACATGATTCTTCTTTGGCTGGGCCATCTTCACTTTTGGCCTCACCGAGACTTCTTCTTCCTGAGCTGGACCTTCATCAAACAGCCACGCTATATCTACGTCGATATCTTCTACGGGCTGAATAGACACTGTCTCATCTTCTCCAGTGTCTTCCTCGTCGGCCACCTCTGCCTTCATCACTACCGAGACAGGGTTTCAATGGCTTGGCGGTCTCCTGACTCATCTCCTCGGATGTCAGTCAGGTTCACACTCTCAGGTGTCCCACCCGCCGTGGCCTTCTGGGCACTCCTCTGGCACAGTCTCCGCTATGACTCCTGGCAACACCTTTGTCCCGCACAAGTCATTCCCCAGGATCACTTGGACTCCTGGAACAGGTATGTTGGGGCACACTCCCAACATCACCTCCGCCGACACATATTCCGACCTTAGCTGGACAGTACAAACGGGCATGTCACTCTCAGACAATAACCATATACTTTCATCTTACTCCTGCCAGCTAACCGTCGATCATTCCCAATCAGGCTTCTCGCAATCACGCTCTGATTAGCTCCGGTATCTCTTAAGATACCAACTTCTACCTCAGGTTGGCCTCCTATACTGATCCAACCTTTACTTATGAACGGCCTATACCTCTCGTTCACTAAGTTCATCTTCTGTGGTTTGTCTGGAAACATTAGTATATTTACTTCGGGGGTCACACATGGCCAGGGTCACAACTCTCTTGCCCTGCCGACAATCTCGCATCACGTGACCCAATCCGTTACAGTTGTAACACCTCACCTGGGAAAAGTCTCTTCTATATGTACCAGAGTGGCTCTGACTTTGTCCACTCGCATGAGAGTTCCTCGGGCCAGGTACACTACCTGCACTCTGTGGGGCTTTACTGGACTCTTGATTTCCTGGATAATATTTGTTTCTCGTTTAGCTCCTTCATCTTCACTTTCAGACGAAGTGCGCGACCTACTCTTCTGAGTTTTAGGGTACTTACGTTTATCTGCCCATTTATCAAATTTCTCTCTCACCCAGACTCTTCTTGGTCTTTCGTAATTTCTTCCTCCCAGGCTCCACTGGATCTGCCATTGCTGCGTCTCACCTCATTCTCACTCTGTTCTCCCTCAAGCTCTTATATGCTTCCGTAATCATATCCGCCCTATCTGCGGCATCTTTCACCTCCTTTATCCCTGCTTCTTGGATCTTGAACTTTGTTTCGGGATGCATCATCTCCAAGAACTTCTCCATGACCATCAATTGCTTCAGGTCAGCGTAAGATCCAACTCCAGCAGCCTCAATCCACTTCTGGAATCGTCTTTCCAGATCCCTTGCTGTCTCAGCAAACGTACATGCTCCAACTTTGATCATCTCTCTGAAACGCTTCCTATAAGCTTCTGGGGTTAACTGGAACGAGCGCAATATGCTGCTCTTTACTGTGGCATAATCCTGGCACTCTTCTAGTGACAATTGGGTATACGCCTCTCTGGCTGCACCGTCAATCTTAAATGGACCAGCTGGGCCCATTCCTCGTGTGGCCATTCCTTGATGCTGGCCACCTTTTCAAAGTGCTCGAAGAAGCTCTCTGCCTCTTCGGGAACAAACAAGGGAATGTCCTTCTCCCTAACCCTAACATCTGGTGAGTGTGATACCTGGGTGTGCTCTCTGGCAACCCATGTTCGATCCTTTGCTCAGCCAAGGTTCTATTCGCTTCTATTTGCATTTGTTTTGTTCTCTCCTTTTCTTTTTCATGTTCCAACTCCAGTTCCCTTACTCTGGTTTTCTCTTTTTCTACTTCCAGCCTGGTTTTCTCTTTTCTACTTCCAGCCTGGTTTTCTCTTTTTCCTTCTCGGCTTCAGTTTTCATCTGGAGTTCTAATTTCATCTTTTCCAGCTGGACTGTCTCTCCTTATCCTCTCGCTGCATCTGGAGCTCTAACTGGAATCTCTCCAAGCTCCTATTCCGGCCACTCCTGCTACTGCGGTACTCTTACTGCTCCTACTCGATCCCTGGGATCTCACTTCATCCTGCCCATCATCCTCCTTTCCACTTTCAGCTCCTCTCTGGGCTCCTAGCTCTGCTGCTTCGCTTTTGGCTCTTAACTGCCTAAGGATCTCATCCTTCATCCCAGCCACTTTAGATGCTTTCAACCTAAAGCCGCATTTTTCTGCTATTTGTTTTAACTGATCCCTCGTGCAACCTTCCAAGTCCTCAGGCTTGCTGATTCCACAAATGCTTGCACCTTATCCATCTGTCCTGTGAGTCTTCCCAAGAGAGAGAATATACACCTGCGGTCACACAGTGTATCTATTTCAACAAGGGTGTACAAATCCACTCATGGACAGGGTGTGGGTGTGTCAGTTCACTCTCCCGGACACAGGCCCCCAATTTTGTCGCAGTAGTAGTGGATTGGTGGTGTTATCGCTGACGGACCACCCAACCACAGCTCGATAGAGTGCTTATATTTCACTAGGAGATCTCACTAGGCGCTTCTGGCTCTTGGAGAGGGGCTCAACGTCACACGTTTAGGGGATGCGGCTCCAATACTCAGCGTTGTCACGTGCACACACCCACTCGAGCCGCTGTGACTCCCCGCTCTCTCCTTATGTATGATCTCCTCAACCCCCTTAGACTCACTAGATTTCCGTCTTACCCTGTCCACAGCAGTGGTTCCTGCTTCTCTCTCTCTCTCTCGTTCTGTACTATTTCCTGGGAAGCCTCACTAGGACAAGGGCAAACACCAGCAAATTTGCATACATTTACTGGACGAAGCACATACACAATACACACACATATAATAATAATAATGAATCCTATACTCTACACTATTACAGTCAGGTTGCACTCCAACACCATCAGAACTCTTGTCATCAGCTTGTCAAATGGTATCTTATCTCCTGGTATTACCTAATATTATCAACCTTCCTCAAGTAGATCAAGTCTTACAATATAATGCTGCACTTTCAGCAAGAGAATACACACATATATATACATACCTATAAACATATATAAGGCAAATCAGCATATGATGCAATAACATACGTAAATATATCAATATAAATGTTCCGTGCCACTCAACGAATCAATCGATCATTCTATCAGTCCTAGAATACATATATCTGTAGGCAATCCTGCCCACATCAATAACTCTGAACTTCAGTATAACACTTTGTGGTACAAAATGGCAAACGATCACTCACCTCTCAATGCGTCTTGCACGCTAATGACAAACACTCTATCGCCTCCCTACAAGTAATCATTTAGAACTCGTTCACTACCCTGATATCTTCAGGTTCCTCCGGGCTTAATCACCAGGATCCTCTGCAGCTCCTCCAGGCTGCTACCATGAAGTTTCCTTGAACAATTATGGTGCTTCTCTATTCCCACTGGGGTCCTCCACAGCTCTCCTGGCTGCTGCACCAATAAGTTTCCTCGAACAACTGTGGTGCTTCACTACTTCTACAGAAGCACGTGACACTTCTCCTCACAGCTCGAGGTCCTCTCCTCCACTGCCTTGGAGTCTCATCAACTACTCCTTATGTGCTGGCTTCGAAGTTCTCAGCAACTTCTTCCCCAAAGACAAACCTGTAACCCATTTACACTCCAATAAAATGTTTCCCCTTTAACACATAAACAAAATTAATCACACAATATCTTTGCTACCAACCTCTATCTGTCCTCTACATATAGTGAGAGTGGACTCCCCCGTTGGGGCGGGTCCATGCTCCACCTCGCCGGGCGATCCTCCACACTCTGTGAGGGTCTCCCGCCGCCAGGCCCTCAGTCGCCTGTCAGCGCCCAGAGGAGACGGATGTCGCTCTGCGCTCCTCCCACTCTACTCTCTTATTTCAGGCTTTCTGCCTTACCAAAACATGTTTAGCTTAACAATAAACATTGCTACTGTCGCTGGGCACACGACCAATTACAACTAATCACTATGAACTGGTTTAAACCGTGCTTACCACAGATTATCTGGTCGAGGGCGCTCCTCCCTCTGACAGTGAGTGACCAGGGCGTTTCCACAGCCCACGAAACTGCCTCTGGGCGGCTTAATACTCTCCTCGTCGTTCATGACTTGAGACCACATCGTCTCCAGCTCGATTCCACAGCTGGAACGTCCGCACACTTCTCTTCTCTTGGAGATATATCACTAGAGGTTCCCTTCTGACGGGATCACAACGAAGCACGGCTTTCCCCCTGCGATGTCTGGCCTCAAGTGAGGTCAAGGCCCTCCAGAAGCGAGCCTCACGCCTCCAGCAAATTGTCCACATCTCCCAACCAGTCATTTATCTGTTTTTTGATCATTGCCCATAATCTCAAACTGTTATTTAAATCCAACAAACTATCTTTCATCTGTGTTATCGCCTCTATAATTCTTGGACCTTCCAGTTAGGTCAGGCTTGCTGAATAACTCTCAAAGAGGGGACTCGTTTCTCCTGCAGGCTGAGATCATGACAGTTGTAACCTTTTTTTACAGTAATGAAATTACTGTAAAGAAATTACTTTAAAAAATTACTATTTTTTTTAGTAATGAAATTTAGAAATATATATACATATATATATATATATATAACTGAATACTTACACACCACATAAGTGACTTGAACCCCTACTGCCAGGAGCACTATGCAACTGGTGTACAGGAGATATTACCCACTCGACCGTCAGTGACTGTACAAAAGATGATGGTAATCTTGGGCATAGTTATTTTATCAATCACCTCATTTTGGGGGTTATGTGACAACAATGCGAACAAGCCTGAATCCAAGATTTGGCAAGTGTTCTTGGATGAGTACCATTTATACGTCTCTTGGCCCTTCAGAGACATTGTGACGGTAAAGTAGTGGAGTATGGTGTTCGGCAGTCTTCCACTGGCAGATGTCAAAGTCACATATACAAACAAAAGGCAAAAAAAAGGAAAAAAAAGAATGACTGCTTGTTTGATAATCTGTGGTAAGGTAAGGGAAGAGACACAAAACACAATAATAAACAATGACTTTTAATAAATCTAAAAAACAAATTGAAATAAAGGCAATTCCTTGGCTTAGTAAATGTGCAAGACAACAAGAAAAATAACTGAACACAGAAATGAATTACGTTAACGGGAGGATAATGACATACAATATAAAAATAGTGCTGGGAATATATGCGCTAGCTATAAACCACTATTTGATCACACGAGGTGAGTCAACTAGGTGTTCGTAGCTTAGGAGCACAAGATATTCTGATGATGTGCTGCCAGTCGACCCCGACGTTGCCTTGGCTTGGAACGTGGTTGGAGAAGGACTGAAGTGGCGTGTTCTCGAACGGCCAATGAGAATGCAGGACGGCCGGCAACAGGTAGTTTGGCTGGGACTGCAGCAGTTGCGGGTCGGTGCGGCGGCCAGGTGTGCAGGAATGGGGGGAGGGGGAGTTGCAGGTGCGTGTGGCTGTCTTGATATATACGTTTAAGCCACTGTAAAACGTATCTTGAATATTGTGTAGAACGTGATGATAATATGATAGAGCAGGCTAAATCTCTGGGAAGAGATTATCGTCACAACTCTCCCCCGAAGCCTGCGGTTCTGGTGAAGTCACGTTCTCGGGAGGTAGAGTGGTAGATGGAGTTGCTTCTACCTCATGAACTCTGGAGAGGGCGTCGGCGATGATGTTATCAGGCCCCTTGATGTAACAGATCTTTAAATTGAAGCCTTGAAGATATAAAGCCCATCGCAGCAGACGTTGGTTATTGAATTGGGCTTGATGTAGGAATCGTAGAGGATTGTGGTCCGAATAGATGGTAGTGGACCTAGCACTTGCAGATATGGTGCAAAGTGTTGCAAGCTCAGGACGATGGAGAGGAGTTCCTTCTCTATAGTGCTGTAGTTTTTCTGATGAGGCTTCAACTTGTAGCTATAGTAGCTGACAGGTAGAACCTCCTCGCCTCGTTGCTGCATTAAGACACTCCCGATGCCGGTACCACTGGCGTCGACGTGGAGGATGAAAGGCTTCTTGTATCTGGTGAGGCGAGAATAGGATTAGAACAGAGGAGGAATTTGAGTTGTTCGAAGCAACGGTTTGCTCCCTGGTCCAATTATACCGTTGCTTGGGACTGGTTAAGGTGATTAAAGGTGTTGCAACAGTGCTAAAGTTCCTCACAAACCTACGGTAATAGGAAGCAAGACCAAGGAAGCGCAGAAGCTGCTTCCTGGTAGTAGGCTGTGGATACTCTCTGATGGCTTGAGTGTGGATATTTAACGGAGCCAGGCTGCCACTCCCTATAACATGACCCAGATACCGCACTTTACCTTTGGCAAAAGTGGACTTGCCCAGATTGATGGTGAGGCCGGCTTTCAGGAGCTTGGTGAACAATCGTTGCAGCTGGAGCAGGTGTTCGCTCCAGGTGTTGGATGCTACAACGATATCATCCAAATAGGCGTAGGTGTTGTCCAAGCCCTGGATGACGCGGTTGACAGCTCTCTGAAAGGTGGCCGGGGCATTGCAGAGTCCAAAGGGAAGCCGGTTATATCTGAAAAGTCCGAAAGGGGTGATAAAGGCAGACAGTTCCTTAGCTCGCTCCGTTAAACACACCTGGTAATAGCCCTTGAGTAAGTCTACTTGAGACAGGTAGCGGGCATTACCAATGGCATCAAGGTATCATCAATCCTAGGTAATGGGTATGCGTCCTTCATAGTGACGTTGTTTAGTTTCCTATAATCCGTACAAAGACGAATCTTACCGTGAGGTTTGGGAACCAAGATACATGGTGAGGCCCAGGGGGACTCACAGGGGGTAGCCAGTCCATGGTCCAAGAGGTACTGTACCTCAGCACGCATGACTTCCGTCTTGCTAGGGCTGATTCGGTAGAATGGTTGGCGAATCGGCTGGGTGTCAGGTAGCAGTTGGATGTCGTGCCGAGTCACAGTACACTCTTGGGGATCATCTCGAAACAACTCCTGATGTTCTCTGATGAGTTTGATGAGTGAAGCACTATTATCGTCCTGAAAATGATTGTGAAGGTCAGTAAGGATTTCCGAATTAGAAAGCGCTGTCTCAGTGTCAGTGCTTTCGGAAGGAGAAGCAGGGAGGTCTCACTGTGGCTGTATGGACCTGTAAATGAGGTGAAGTTGGTTAGCACAGTGGGAGGAACACCATGGTAAAGTTTGAGCAGATTGATGTGGCACAGCTGGGTCTTCCGCCGCCTATCGGGGGTCTCGAGAACGTAGTTGAAGTTGTTCCGGCACTCCTTAACACGGTAGGGTCCTGAAAACCTGTTCTGTAAAGGAGAACCTGGGATAGGGAAATAGGCAAGAACTAAGTCTCCCGGTTTAAACTTCCTTACTTGGCAGTGCTGGTCGTAACGAGTCTTCATCCTCTCTTGGGCTTTCTGTAGGTTGTTGCTGGCAAAGGAATGGACCCTCTCTAGAATGTGTCGGAGGTTTTGAAGAACTGGGGCACATTCTGATGCTCACTGAAGGTGGCATCACGTAGAGAATCCTTGAAAGCCTTGAGAGGTGTACGGCACTTACGTCCGTAGAGCATCTCATAAGGAGATACTCCTAGTGACTCGTTGGGAAGACTTCTGAAAATACACATGATGAGATCAAGTTGCCTATCCCAATCCTTTGAGGTCTCATTACAAAACTTTTTAAGAGTGCCTTGATAGTCTGATGACTACGTTCAAGAGAACCCTGTGAAGCAGGATGATAGGGGCTGGACAGTACCTGTTTGATGTTGAACTCCTCCAGAGTCCGTTTGAAGAGATCACTGGTGAAGTTGGTACCACAGTCGCTCTGAATCTCCCTCGGAAATCCATACTGGGTGAAGATTTTCAGTAGATTCTTCACCACTGTAGCAGCTGTAATATTTTTCACTGGAACTGCTATCGGGAATCTGGTGGTAGGACACAGGATGGTTAAGATATAGGCGTTGCCGGCAGTGGTCCGAGGCAAAGGACCAACACAGTCAATAATAAGTCTGTGGAATGGTTCCTCAGGCACCTGGATGGGTCAGTGGTGCTCTGGGAATTGAAACGTTTGGTTTCCCTGCCTTCTGACACACGTGGCACATTGAACAAATTTCTTTACGTCATTACCATACCTGGCCAGTAGTAGTCTTGGCGAATCCCATGGTATGTCTTGTTAAACCCGTAGTGTGATAGAGCTCCGTGGGCCAGGTGTAGAATCGTGGGCCGCAGGCTGGTAGGAATCACTAGTTGTTCAATGTTTGCCCAATCGTCCTCGTCCTTCAGTTTACTGGGTCTATACCTGCGATAGAGTAATTCGTTCTCCAAGAAGAACCCAGGAACACTGTCGGATTGGGTCTCAGCCTGAAAGAATAATGGTGTCAAGGTAAGATCTTCTCTCTGTAACTTACGGAACTCCAAAGCGGTCAGATTAGGGGGTAGTTTCGAAGGGTCTTGAGGGACAGCGGTAGCAGTAGAGTCAGCTGGCTGTGGTCGTGCAGCTTGAGCACGGGTGGTCACCATAACAGGAGGAGAAACTTCATCACTCTCTTGAACCTTTGCTGGAACATGCTTAAAAATCGGGTTATCCAACACAGAGTTGCTCACCTGGGATATGTCCTTGACGATCAAGTTGGTCGGTTGTTGGTCTTCTGCCAAGTCGTTGCCTAGGAGAAGTTGCACTCCAGGCATGGGAAAAGGCTTTTCCCTGACGGCGACTTGGACTTCACCGGTCACGAAGGGACAATCCAGGTGGACTCTGGCAAGAGGATAAGGAGTAGTAGCAGTAAGGTCAGTGATGAGACAGTCTCTCCTGTGTAGGCGACGTTGGGCACAGCTGATTTCAAGACGATCGATTGTAGAGCCGCTGTGTCCTTCAAGATCTTAAGTCCGAAACGTCCCTCTGAATCTGAACCGTGGTAGAGATAGTTCCTGGATATAGATGTTTGCTAAAGAGAGACAGATCATTAACATGAACACCAATATTCATTACAGGCTTACCGGACTTAGGGGAGTAGTAGTTTGGGCTTATGTATTCTGTGTTACCTTTAGATTGGGACTTACCACATTTTTCTATGGTATGTCCATAGAGTCGACAATACCTACAGTACAGTTGAGAGGTACCTTGATCTGGGCTCACTTTCTCGTAACTGTACCAAGACTTCTTACTGGTAGGTTGTTCTGGTGTCAGCCGGTGGATGAGGCTGTAAGTGTCAGCTGACTTCGCGCATTTCACCAAATCGGTCTCTTCCTTGTCTGCTAAGTATAGGCGGACAGGAGGAGGTACACGCCTCAAGAATTCTTCAACCAACATGAGGTTGACAAGCTCTGGAAAAGTAGAGACATGTGCTGCCTCCAGCCATTTCATGAAATATCTCCGTTTGGTGTTAGCAAATTCTAAGAAGGTGGTGGTACTTGCCTTTACGTAGTCACGGAACTTTCGTCGGTAGCTTTCGGTAGAGAGAAGGTAGGCGTCCAACACAGCTTGCTTCAGGGTGGTGTAGTCGTTTCCGATGCCAAAGTGCTGAGTGTGACTGCTGCTCTACCTGTTAAATGTACTCGGAGAAGGGTAGCCCATTGGTCGTCAGGCCAACTAAGTTGATTAGCAAGGGTCTCAAAAGTAGTGAAAACATCAACCTCCGTTTCTATGAACGGGGGCATTAACTTACTTGCATGGGAGATATTGAAACTTGGAGGAAGACTAGCTGCAGCTTGTTGGAGTTGAGCTTGGTGTGTAGCGTCCATCGTGAGTTCTCGCCACGACAGTCTAGAGCTGTTTCTGCCTGCCGTTTGTCGTGTTCAAGTTGTTCTCTAGTCGCTCTTTGTATAAGGCCAACTCACGTTCACTTTCTTCTTTCTTTAGTGCGGCCTCTCCTCTTTGAGGTGGATTTCTTCTTTCTTGAGTTGTAGAGCTTCTTTCGCCAAGGAGCTGCCTTCGCGCAAGGAGCTGCCTTTCCCAAGGCAGCTTCACGCTCTTGTTCTTCCTTTCTGATGTTAGCTTCACCTCTCTGATTGCAGCTGCTTCCTGTTGTTCTGTAGGGCGGCTTGCTGTTGTTGTAGGGCGGCATGCTGTTGCTCCTT
>WNGS01038881.1:0-10235 GCA_020271785.1 Procambarus virginalis
GGCTAAAAAACACCCCACCAGATAAAAAAGGAACGATACCATGAGATCCACCAGTGCTTTAAGTGCTACGAGCTCATATACACCTGACCACAAATGTCCACTACGCACTGTTCATAAGTTTGCAGCCTTGCGACGACTGGCACCACTCACTAATACATATTCACTGCACGCCGTCCATCGCATTCTTGATCATGTTATAGCCATCCCCCTGCAATTATCTCTAACCTGCTGCCCCCTCAGACCATGTCCAGCCTACACTGCGCCGGTTGCAGCCAATATAAACACCCTCCTCAACCAGAGCCCCCAGCTTTCAAAGAACCCCCCACCTTCAGCTCTCACTACTAAGGGGGCGTGAGCCATCATACTTTCGTTCTTACAACATGTTGCTCCCCCATCATGCGACACCGTCCTTACTTCATTGTGGCGCCCACGTCCCCACCTCTTCTTCACAGCCCCTAGCCTCATCGTGCAGGGCCTTTTTACTCCCTGGTCTTTAACCATGCGACTCGCGAAAGGCTTCAGGGACCCGAACCACCAGCGCTTTTTAGTGAACTAAACGCATTATACATAGACAATTGCCTGGACCCCATCATAGCCACTAGCGAAATTAGCGTAAATCTCACTGCCTCCTCTACCACTCCGGAGACTACCACCAAGGACGACCGAGTGTGAGCCCGTGTAGGTCTCTAATGTACTGTGTGGAGGTGACATGAAATCCCAGGAGAGTGAGGAGTATGTGGAGGCTGCTTGGCATTGTTTGTGGTCTGCAACTTAAGATAATGGACAATATTGAGGACGAAAATCCGAACCTGGGTGTTTCACAGCCAGTTCTGCAGCACCGACAAATCAACAATGAAGATTACTTTCACCGCCTTAGCTGCGGCCACCCCAGGCTGCCACACAAGGTTTCTACTACTGCTTACAAATACCACTCCACAAAGTAAAAATGAACGATACCATGAGCTCCAGCAGTGCTTCAAGTGCTACGAGGCTCTCCCACTCCGCCAACAAGTGTCAGCATCCTGTCCAGATTTAAAAATATTGTTTTGGTAATTCCTGAAGTCAGAATAACTTACACTAAAGGTATTTTTTTAAGTATTCAACATACCTAGATCCGGAATTTCTTCATCTCAACAATGAAAGTGTTTGTGTAAGCTAGGAAGTGAAAAACAGCCAGAGTGTTGCTTTGTTAATGGTGAGGCTCCAGAAAGATTTAGTGCAAGACTTTGGATACAGGAAAGTGGACTGAGGAGCCTACATTTGCTGAAGTGTGGTTACTTCCTAGCTGGATACGTATATAAATTTAAATAAACTTATTTTATTTCATTTCATCATTACCTGTATATGTAAATATATTATATTTTTGTAAATTATCGTGTGGTGTGGCAATATCAGTGGGGACAGAGCGCGGTTTGCTCTTCACACGTCTAATACCTGTTAGATTCGGGAAATTAGAATTGCTGGACCTGTTCAGTTATGGGAGTTCCAGATGTCACTTTTTAATTTTCATATATTGTTATTTACTGTAATTAAGCAGGTGGCATTGTAACTTATGTATTTTGAAAGTAACTATTATATTTATTTGCATTCTTATGTATTTTGAGAACAAGTGGTTGTTCAATTAGTTGAAATATTAAAAAGTCTTTATTTACCATCCGTCATCCTGGATGAGGCAGAGGGGAAGAGAATTATGGGTAGAGACGGGCGAGAGTTAGTAGCTTGCACGGGACAGGAGAGATAACATTTTTGTGGAGTTAAGTCTGTAACATTCATGTTGTGCCATATTTTTATATATTATATTATATGAGAGACAATCTTTTCGTTTGGTTGTATAAGTTAACTTGTCCATTTGTGCTTATAATTATACTGTATTGTTATATTGAATATAATTTATATGTATATTCTTCAGTCCTAAGGGAGAAATACTTTTAATTCTTTGCCTGTTATCAATCATGGGTTACACTGGTGACCCGCTTTAGACAGCAGCAGTTGTAGTACCCCTAGACATTTAAAGTTGGCTGTTGTTGGGTCACGAGCCGTAACGAACGATAGGTAACAAGAGTTATGGGGCCTGTGCCGGGAAATATTGTTCCCACTTAAACTTAACTGTGCTAATCTAACCTTGCCTTCCTAGGTACCAGTGTTTTAAGAGTCTTGTGTGTTCTTTTAGAACTATTCGTGTGCCATGCAAGCCTTCCTGTGTGTCAAGTAACAACGTTTCACGATTTTGAGGTAAGTCATCCTAAATATTTTTTGTGCAGTGAGGCCAAGCGAATTTTCAGTGTTGTGACAATTTTACAGTGAAGTGTAGTGCAGTGCCATTGTGTTATTTATATTGTTTAATCAAGTGCCAAGTGTTAGTAAAAATGGAGGATCAAGTGTTGTCGCTGTTGGCTAGCCCAGACTTTGAGGGAATTAAAAGCCTAACAAAGTCTGCGTTAATAAATATGGCCAGTAAGCTAGAATTAACAGCCAAAAATAACATGACTAAGCCACAAATTCTGAGAGTCATAGTGACACATTTAGTTGAGAATGGAGAGTTAGGAGAGGAAATTCTGGAGGAAGTTAGAGAAGAGACGAGTGAGCAAATGGCTTTAAAGCGTCTTGAGTTAGAAGCGCAAATAGCATATGCTAGCTTGAAGCTCAAAAGGAACAGAAAATATTAGAGGCTGGCTCGTCAAAGAAAGATTGAAGCTCAACAGCAACAGAAAATATTAGAGGCTGAAGCTCACAGAGGGAGCTTGAGACTAGGCGTTTAGAGATTGAGGCACAAAATAGAAGAGTTTGGTTGAATTGCAACTGGAGCCACAAGGAAACAACAGTTGGAAATTCAACAACAAATGGCTGAAACTAACTTCAGACTTGAAACACAGCGTATGGAAGCTGGGCATGGAAATACTAGTAATGTTTCAACTAATAATGATAATAATCCCATAAGGATGAATAAGTATATAGAATTACCCAAGTTAATGAGGAGGATCCTGAGGTTTTCTTTGCACATTTTTATAAGATTGCAATCAGTATGAACTGGCCAAGGGATCAATGGGTAGCAATCATGCAGTCTCAATTTAAGGGCGTAGTCAGGAGGTTTTTACATCCCTACCTGACGCTAATAGTTTTGATTATGAATTTGTAAAGAAAAGCATCTTAATGCGTATCAATTAAATCCAGAGGCACACAGGCAAAAGTTTAGGAACCTAAGGAGGGTAAGTGATCAGACAATAGCTGATTTTACTCGTCAAAAGACGAACTATTGCAACAGATGGTTAAAGTCACTTTCAGTAACTGAGTATGATGCTCTAAAGAATCTTCTTATCATGGAAGAAGTATTGTCATGTCTCCCAGACAAATTGTCTACTTTTATGGCAGAACAAAAAAATGTAACAGACATTATGAGCTGTCAAAGCTCGCTGATGAGCATGAGTTGTTGACTAAGGCCCAGTTTACGGCCCTCACCTAAGTTTATCGTAGAGTAAATCATAATGCTCACAGAACTCCTTATCAGAACCAATCCAGTCCTAGTGCTCCAGTTACTCCCATGAGCTCTTCTCTTACAAACCTAATCCTGCTACTTCATTGTCAGAATGTCAAATATTAATAAGGTTAATTCTAAACCTACAGTTGGTTCTACAGGTGTGTCCACTGTAAGGTCCTGTACCCATTGTAAGAGAAAAGGCCATGGAATTAATTCCTGTTTTATATTGCACCCTGAGTTACGACCAACTGGTCTCATTAAATGTGGTGTGCAAATAAATTTACTAATGAACATGTAACTGTAAACCCCAATTGGGTGAAACAGTATTCTCCATATATGTCTTCAGGTGAAGTTTTGTGTGTTGATGGAAAGTGGAAGCCGTGGTTATTCTTCGTGATACAGGTGCTTCCCAAACCTTAATTTATGCTAGTATACTTTCTAATGTTGAAAAGAGAGATACTGGAAAGTTTGTTGTTCTTCAGAGTGTTGCAGGATGTAAAACTGTACCTCTGATAGATGTTACTTTAAGATCCACCATTACACCAAGTTTATGCACTGTGGGTGTTGTACACAGTTGCCCATCCCAGGTGTGGATGTTATATTGGGTAATGATGTGGCCATAAATCATGTTGTGGGTGAGATTGATCCCAGTTTGTGTAAACAGCCAGTTGCAGACCATGTTTATTCTGCCTGTGCTGAAGTTAGTTCTATGAATGAACCTGTTGTAGTAGATGGTTTTGTCCATCCTACCTGTGCTGATGTCAGTACTATTATAAATCCAGTTGTCAGTTCTAATGTTGTTACTCAAGCATTTGTTCCAGTAACCAGTACCCCTTCAGTGGAGAAGTGGGATGTGGTTGTTCCAGATTCCTGTGTGGCCGATTTAGTTGTTGAGAGTAAGCCTGATACTATGACTGCTTTATTCCAATAAATTGGGAAAGGATGTCCATGTACCAGTGTCTTGCCCGCTCACTACGAATTGTGCCAGGAGTTGAGAGAAACTTAAAAGCCACGACTCTATTGTATTCTAGCCAAGTGAATGGTTTAGGACAAGATGTCGGGTTGGCAGAAGTATTCCCGCTCACTCCAAGTTTAGAATCAGTTGTCGAGAGTAAGTCTGTTGTAGAGGCCCGCCTCACCCTAGTCAAGTGATAGTATAGGGGAGGAGGTCAAATACCTGTTACTTGCCCGCTCGCTTCAGATTCCTTTAATTTATGTGCATTGAGTAGAACTGACCCTAAGATTTCAGAGAGAAGCAAGGAGACAGTCTGTACTGTAGATCCAGTTCTGGAGAGTGTGGGAGCAGCCAGAGGATCAGCTTCTGTCGAGTAGATGGAGACCTATTGAGCCTCTCTCAGTTGTCTGTGAGGCTGTGACCCCGCTTGGTAGTGTTATTGATTGTGAACAGACAGTACTCCAAGCAGCTCCAGATGTCATAGGAGGAAATTTTGTAAAACCATTGAGAGTGGTAAAGTATCATTTGGATCTAAGTTGCAGAGTTTTGTGGGTTGTGATTCTTATTCCATGTGGAGTAAGTATTTCTCATTGTGTAATTGAGTCAGAGTGTGTGTAGGATGTTGAAATCTACTTTTATTCTGCAGGAGCCATTCTCTTGTGAAGTAATGGACTGTGGGACATCTTTGTCCAGCCTTGTGGTTGAGAGAGTTTACTCAAGTAGGTTGTGCATCCAGTTTTCTGAGGAAGTGGTGAGTTATACTAGAGCAGTGTCTCTATATTCAGATCCAGTTTATTTTGATGCACGAGTAGTGAACAACGTGTATGTTCCACTCAAGTGTGGTGTTGACTTTCAGAGTCAAATTGGTGGTGAAGGATGTTTGAGGCTCCAAGTGTGTATTTCAAGTTGGGGGATAAGGTTATCCTACCTAGTGTTAATCATTGTGAAGGGTTACAGATTGCCCTTGGGTGTTTCCCAGGTAATCTGCTGTGCATCTTCAAGATGTTAAGACCCTTAAACCTCTTGGTTGATTTTTTGTCATCAGACGTAAATCACTTGGGAAGTGATGGTGAGGGTTGTCAAGTTTTATTTAGTCTTTTGGAAGACTAGAAGGTTAATGAAAGTGTGTGTTGGGTTCAAGTCCACCATCAGAGGGTGTGAACTTGTTTTCGGAGTTGTGATTGAGATATGGTGCCTAGGCATATGCCTGTTGTCTTTGACTGATCGTCATGACAGAGTTATGAGGAAATTGATTTGTGTTCCTTATGGATCATCTGAGTCAGTTCGATCAGGTAGTCTTTGCACTTATCTTAGGTTGTATTTATTGGGTTGGAGGTAAACGGTTTGCCAGGTTGTTGTGTTGTGTTTCTGAAGGTTCTATGAAGGGGAAAGTTTTATACATAATTGTGAGGTTTAATGCTAATTTCTCTAATTTTAGTATCCATTGGGCGAGAGTATGTGTTCCACAGAGGATCAAGAGTGATGAGGAGCAGATGTCTTTGTCAGAGCATACTCAGGAGAAGTCCCAAATCTACTTTACATCCAGTCAGCTTCAATTAGGCAGTTTAGCTCCAGAAAAAGGGAGTAATGGAAAATGGAGTCTGTCTTGGAAAAATTCACCATGTGGAAATACGGGACTGATCTTAGAGAAATAGTAGGAACAGATAGAAAGATAAATTGCCGTGATAACTGTGTGAAATCAGCTACCTTTATTGACAATTCTATTCATGTTAATGATGATAATGTTGTTGATAGGTGTGTGAAATATGATCTGAAACAAAGTGAAATAAATGAGATAGTACCTTGGAGAGATAAAATTGCATACTCCAGTGAAACATATGTAGAACATAGTCATAAGACTGAAATTTTGAGTTTCATGTAAGAATATATTTGGAGTGTTTTCATTTTTGTCCAGAAATGTGTTCTTATTACTTTTACATATTTGGTGTAATTAATACCATAAATCTCAAGTGTCATACATTTTACTTCAGAAAAAATGCCATTGATCTTAAATACATTGCATTTTTTTCTTGGAGGTGGAAGTGTTACGTACTCCTAGCTGGATACGTATATAAATTTAAATAAACTTATTTTATTTCATTTCATCACTACCTGTATATGTAAATATATTATGTTTTTGTAAATTATGGTGTGGTGTGGCAATATCAGTGGGGACAGGAGCGCGGTTGCTCTTCACACGTCTAATACCTGTTAGATTCGGGAAATTAGAATTGCTGGACCTGTTCAGTTATGAGAGTTCCAGATGTCACTTTTTAATTTTCATATATTGTTAATTTACTGTAATTAAGCAGGTGGCATTGTAACTTATATATTTTGAAAGTAACTATTATATTTTATTTGCATTCTTATGTATTTTGAGAACAAGTGGTTGTTCAATTAGTTTGAAATATTAAAAAGTCTTTATTTTCCATCCTCATCCTGGATGAGGCAGAGGGGAAGAGAATTATGGGTAGAGACGGTGCGAGAGTTAGTAGCTTGCACGGGACAGGAGAGATAACATTTTTGTAGAGTTAAGTCTGTAACATTCATGTTGTGCCATATTTTTATATATTATATTATATGAGAGACAATACTTTTCGTTTGGTTGTATAGTTAACTTGTCCATCTGTGCTTATTATTATACTGTATTGTTTATATTGAATATAATTTGTATGTATATTTCTTCAGTCCTAAGGGAGAAATACTTTTAATTCTTTGCCTGTGATCAATCATGGGGTTACACTGGTGACCCGCTTTAGACAGCAGCAGTTGTAGTAACCCTAGACATTTAAAGTTGGCTGTTGTTGGGTCACGTAACGAACGATAGGTAACAAAGTGTTAGGGACATATGGCATGGAAATGTAAATTTGACCCCAGATGTCGGTATTGTGGTAAGAAGCATGACTCAGAGCCTTCAGAGCCTTGAGCCTGACTCCACACTCGCGACAGTGTGGAGTCAGGATTGACAAAGGAGAAACATTTTTGCCATTTTGCTGCAATTATCGAGGCATACACAATGCTGGTTCCTCTCCGTGTCCCATGAAGCCCAAAGTGAGAGATTCCAAGCCGGCAATAATAAGCAGAGTAATGGAAGCTCCGAAGGAAGGCAAGATCGTACCACAGAAACAAGGTAGAAACAGTGGAGAGATGATAGCCTCTGTGACCAATGTTTGGGAGAAAGGCGACCATTAAGGATAGATTAGTGGCAGAAGGAAACGAAGCCGAAAAAGTGTACCTCCGTGGTGATGAGGTGCAGGGCAGCGTTGTGGACTTTGTGGTCGGTACACAGATCTTAGAATACCTCAAAAAGTTGAACAAGAGGATTGAAGCTCTCGAAAATTAGCTATGACAGATGGGGTGTAGTGGAGAGTGTAGTGGAGAATGAAACGGAGAGGGAAGAAAGTAAGGAAGAAGTATCACGGATGGAAGAGTGAAGAAAATGTTACTTATGATGGCAGTGTTCAACCCCGTGAGGTGGAATATTGTTAACGCAGAAGCTCAGGAAAATGGGGTTTACAAAAAAAGAATTGGAAGGAATTGTTAAGAATAGAGTTACCGTTGATGGTAGTAGGAGGTATACAAGTGCCGTGCAAGAAGGAATGTCAAAATGTTGGAAGTCTCTGACTAAAGCGATAATGCAGTGACTTAAAATGTGTGGACAAGGTGATGTCTTGTCCACACTACCAATGAATTGGCAACCCGCAGCAAAGCTACGGTTTGGGAACAGAATAATCTTGGGATTATTTTCATGGCTTCATTTTGTACATTCTCCAACTGAATATGAAGTACATTTGAATATGAAATGTAAAATATGATTAATAATTGAGGGATCTTATATAGAATAGGGTAGAAATAGCCTCAGAAATAGCTCTCTATCCTTTTGAGATGAACTTCACTAACACAAACTTGAAAATGACAGATATTTTTATGTCTATTATTACATAACAAAATTAGGTGAGAATAGGCTGTTAATAAGCTTTTGGTTTCATTGATTTTATTGATTAGAAGAAAATTACACAAAACTTATCGAAATTTAAGTGACAAAACTTGAATATTAAATATGAAACTTTCTTGCAGTGGCTTCACTTTTATCATGTGTCAGAATAAAAAGTAGGATGTTAACTTTTTCCGTCATTTATATTATTCCAACTTGGAATTCCAACTATTCCAACAACTTGGGTGTTTTACCCTCCATGCAAGAATGTGGGCCTGGAGGTCGGGAAGGCGACTATGGGAGCTGGGATCCAGAGGCCGCCCTCCATGCAAGAATGTGGGCCTGGAGGTCGGGAAGGCGACTATGGGCGCCGGGGTCCAGAGGCCGCCCTCCATGCAAGAATGTGGGCCTGGAGGTCGGGAAGGCGACTATGGGCGCCGGGGTCCAGAGGGCGCTGCGTGAAGGGGTCGGAGGGGGACTTCGCCAGCAGCAGGCGAAAAAGCGTCGACTCGTCTATCACCATCTTGGAGGAATGCAGCAGTACCGGCGCCTCCATCACCGCCTGCGTCACGCTGTCTAGGAACTCCTCCGGGACCTCCCCCCATGACTCCTCACATGGTTCTGGGAAATGATGGAAGGAACAGCCGGAAACTGCTGCCTTCTTGTTAAGGGAAGACAGGTACTGTGCGTGGTTAAGTCGCAGAACCTGACAAACTAATCTACATTGTTCCTGTACTGATATTGTTTTGTAAATATCATCCAAGTTAGAGACGAACTCAGTATAAGTGTTTCTATGGTCATCTAGTACAATGGAGCCCAATGTAACAATACACTCTGTAACCTCAACCAGGGAAGCTGCAGCGACCTGAGCCAGGCCGGGACCTCCAGTAACCTCCATGGCCGGTGGTGTAATCACCAACAATCTATACATATCCAAAATGTCATTGAACAAATCGGCAGCATATTTTTCGATTTTCGTTTCTTTATAGCACTTTAGAGAATTCTCAGCCCTTGGTTTTAGGAGCTGCAATGGATGGTTGAAAAAGCATAATTCTGGTCCAACATTAATTCTCCTTACCTGGTCAATGGCTGCAGAAGCGACGGCATCAAGGTGCCCATATTTATTAAGTCGCTGTAACACCTTTAAAGTAGAGAAAAATATAAAAAGCTCAGTGCTCATATATTTCATATTCCTCACCAGTCCTGCAACTGCTTGCTGTCCTGAGGTGGCATCTTGCAAGAATGTCTCTGACCAAATTTTGACTACACAAATCATTTCCAGACGCAGGTGTGGGTTAGGGCAAACTTCCGGGTCAGAGAGCATTGTGAGTATCCAGGGCTTCAGGGCAGTAGACTCCAGTGCACTGAAATTCATGTTGGGTTCCTTATCTGCATTTCTTATTAGTTTTATAATTTTCCAAAGGACATTTTCCCATTGTCCTGTCATCCTGACCAACTTCGTTTTCGTATTCATAGAAAGAGTTAATGCGCACAGCATTCCAAGCTCTGATTTGCTATCCAATAAGATCTTTGATTCGCTAATGTGCAAGCCATTAAGAATGTGTTTTGACTCCCGAATAAATTTAAAAACATTTTCCGGAGAAATATTTGAAGAAAGGGTGATTGCCTCAGCTAAGATCAATGGTGGGAGACTTGGAAAAAAATCAGCTAGTGTATTTTCTGTGGTATCCATTGTCTTGGAAAGTGTTACCAAAATTAACAAGGGATGTTTTAACACACACTCAAAGAAATGTCAATAACTGAGCAACAGTTGTCAGCAAGTGATTGATGAAGATTAAGGCACCCAAAAGGTGGGACGTTGTTGTTGTTTTAGATTTAGCTACTCATAATCTAAAAGTTTGAAGTAGCAC
>WNGS01038883.1:0-11628 GCA_020271785.1 Procambarus virginalis
CATACCAGGGCCAGACAAATCAGGGTTAGATGGAGCACCAGAAGAAACCGCCGCAGGAACCACACCAGGCACCAGGAGCAGAGCGAGTAGGCACCGAGGAAGCCCCATGGTCATACAAGCAGGGGAATTCACCCTCCAAGAAAACCGAAGGAGCCTCAGCATGAAGACCGTCACAGCCGGCCGCCACATGGCCCTCAGCACCACATCGGAAACAGGTCCGTGTCTGGCCCTGATAAAAGACCCGGAGCGAGAGCCCACGATACAAAACTCTAGACGGAATGGGTGTTGTAACCCACATAATCTATCCCACGCAGCCGGCCCACACTCAAAGTGTTGAAGAAGTGAACCACCACCACACCGTATCGCGAAAACACCGACTTCAGCTCGTCCACGGGGAAGGTCTCCGGCACACCATGAATGCTCACATATTGCACGGCCCCCCAGAGATCCGAAACCTCCACAGACACAGCCGATGCAGGAATAGGAACTGTACGGGCATTTCAGTGCGCCACAAACTCCCGGTACAGCAGGCTCGAGTTGAAGGACACCGCCACCCGAGTAGGTAAGAGCTTTTCCAGCCCAAGCAAATCAAGAACACCCACATGGAGCACATCTATGATCGCAATGTCCACCAGCGGCCAGTCCACAGCCCCAGAAAGTCTAAGCACGCCGTGTCAACCCGCCGAACGCGGGAAACACCACTAACAGCCATACCGCTAGTCGGATCCTCCGGCCAGCGGGCGCACCGCCCCACAAACACACCCGCCTCCACTCAACGCCAGGCAACAACTGGCAGGGCAGGCGGGCACGTCTTGACCCCCTGGCGGCCAGCGAGCGAATCCCTACGTATATTAATTGCCTCGCAATCTCCTCACTGAATACTGGACATCGATGTCCTACCAGATAACTGGAGAATATAAAACCCAAGTACTCATCTTCAGACGAGTTCACCCACGACAATGACAAATCACAATGATTTAAAATAACAATCCTAGTGATTTATGTTACAATCCGGTGTAATTGCAATACTGCAGAAACCTAGTCAATAACCCTCAGAGCATGAACCCTCTAGAACACGACTCCACAATGATTACTGAACTGCAAAACACCCCAGGTGATTGATCAACACTAGCAACAATCACCATCATGACAAGCCCTTTGCAATAACACACACGGAACGTGCACTAAATCAAACTATATTAGTACACTGCCCAACACTTACTGTTGCAAATAACCCCAGTGCTCTAATTACCACTTAGAACATTGGTCCACACATTGCAATCACCTCAGTAAATAACACGCTATAACACTGGGCTTCGTGACACTACGAATATATATATATATATATTGTTGCGGTGGTGGATTTGGTGGTGTTACCGCTGACGGACCACCCAACCCACAACTCGACAAATGCTCATATTTCACTAGGAGATCACACTAGGCACTTCTGGCTCTTGGAGAGGGGCTCAACGTCACACGTTTAGGGGATGCGGCTCCAACACGCAGCCTTGTTGTCACGTGCACACACCCACTCGAGCCGCTGTGACTCCCCACTCTCTCCTTATGGAATATGACCTCCTCAATCCCCTTTGTCTTACTAGACTTCTGTCTTACCCTGTCCACAGCAGTGGTTCCTGTTTCTTGCTCTCTCTCTCTCTCCTTCTTTACTATTTCCTGGGAAGCCTCACTGGGACAAGTGCAAACACCAGCAAATTTGAATACATTTACTGGACGAAGTACATAACAATACACGCATACATATAATAATAATGATGAATCCTATACTCTGTACTATTATAATCAGGTTGCACTCCAACACCATCAGAACTCTATCCTCAGCTTGCTAAGTGGTATCCTATCTCTTGGTATTATCAACCTCCTCAAGTAGATTAAGTCTTACAATATAATGTTACACTACCATCAAGAGAATGTATACATATATATATACCTATAAACACATATAAGGCAAATCAGCATTTGAAAGCAATAACATACATATATATATATCAGTATAAATGATCCGTGCCACACAACGAATCAATCGACCATTCTATCAGTCTTAGAATACATATATATCTGTAGGTACTCCTGCCTACGTCTGTAACTCTAAACTTCAATATACACTTCTTGGCACATAAATAGCAAACGATCACTCACCTCTCACTGCGTCGTTCACGCTAATGACAAACACTCTCACCTCCATACAAGTGATCAGTTAGAACTATTTCACTACCCTGACAACTTCAGGTTCCTCAGGGCTTAAACACCAGGATCCTCTGCAGCTCCTCCAGGCTGCTACCATGAAGATTCCTTGAACAACTATGGTGCCTCCCTACTCCTACTAGGGTCATCCACAGCTCTCCTGGCTGCTGCACCATAAATTTCCTCGAATAACTGTGGCACTTCACCACCTCTGCAGAAGCACGTGACACTCCTCCTCACTGCTTCTTCATAGCTCGGGGTCCTCTCCTCCCCTGCCTTGGAGTCTCATCAACCACTCCCTCTGTGCTGGCTTCCAAGTCCTCAGCAACTTCTTCCCCAAAGACAAACCTGCAACCCATTTGCATTCCAATAAATTGTTTCCCTTTTTAACACATAAACAAAATTAATCATACAACATCTTTGTCTCCAATCTCTATCTGTCCTCTACATTTAATGAGAGTGGACTCCCCCGTGGGCGAGTCCATGCGCCACCTCGCTGGGCGAGCCTCACTCACGCTGGGAGGGGCCTCCTCCCTCAGGAGCCGGGCTCCTTCAGTTGCCCGCCAGCGCTCAGAGAAGACGGACGTCGCTCCGCGCTCCTCCCACTTCACTCTCTTATTTTAGGCTTTCTGCCATACCAAAACATTTCTAATTTGAAAATAAACATCGCTACTGTCGCTGGGCACACGACCAACTACAAGCAAACACTATGAACTGGCTTAAATCGGGCTTACCACAGATTATCTGGTCGAGGGCGCTTCTCCCTCTGACAACGTCTGACCAGGGCGCTTGTCACAGCCCACAAAACTGTCACTGGGCGGCTTAATACTCTCTCCTCGCCGTCCAGGACTTGAGACCACACGTCCTCAGCTCGACTCAACAGCTGGAACGTCTGCACCTTCTCTTCTCTTGGAGATAATATCGCTAGGGGTCCCTTCTGGCGGGAGCTCGACGAAGCGCGGCCTCTCCCCTGCGATGTCTGGCCTCAAGTGAGGTCATCGCCCTCCACAAGCGAGCCTCACGCCTCCAGTAACTTGTCCACATCTTCCAACAAGTCATTTATCTGTTTTCTAGTCATTGCCCATAATCTCAAACTTTTATATAAATTCAACACACTATTTTACATCTGTGTTATCGCCTCTATAATTCCTGGACCTTCCAGTTAGGTCAGGCTTGCTGAATAACTCTCAAAGGGTGAGACTCGTTTCTCCTGCAGGCTGAGATCATAACACTCCCCTCCCCTTATTTTTGAGAGTTATTCCAGTGGCAAAGCTCGGGATAATACATCCGCCACCACACTGTCTCGTTCTCCAACCGATTGGTTCGACCGGTTGATCTGCTTACGTACTCTTTAGAGTCTACAACTACTTCATTGCACCTTGCAACATCTGGCTCACAACTCGCCCGAAACATGATCTTCTCACAAACGATTTGACTTCCCTGACACCTCTTGGCTAGGCTGTCCTCCTTGGACGCCTGCACTCCATCGGTCAACTCTACTTATTGTTTCCACCCTCCGTTTCCTTGTCTTCTTCTCTTCACGTCCAGAGTCAGACATCTACTGTCTGTACCTCCTCTGTCGTCTTCACACTTCCATATACTGCCATTATACTTTCGTCTCCTGCCATCATACTTCACTCCCTCGTCTTCACCGACGATCCTCCCTTTCGTCTCCTCATTTATCCGAGACCTCATCCTGTTTGACTTCCATCGAGTCCTCGGCTTTCTTCTACTCCTCCATGCTTGTATCATCATCCTCTTCCCACACTTCTCGCCTCTATACAACTCCATTTCTTCTCCTTCAACTCTTCTTTGTTCCCTGGAAGTTTCTCCGAGCCCTGTACTACATCCAACAGCACTCGATCGTACATGTTGCTTTACCTCTCCTAGAGTGCTCGTAAGCATCTCTCCACACATACTGTCTCTTCTCCTTCCATTTTCTCGGCTATTATCTTCTTCACTATCTCTCCTCCGCGTTTTCTGTGAAACATGTCAACTCCTGACATCTCAAACAACTTAACTCTACTATCCAAATGCCTCTGTGCTCGTGGACCACTTGACGCTCTACTCCCGTCCTCAGTATGTCCACATCCTTCCTCACTTCTGCTCAGCACAGTTGCATTCACCTTCCGACCCTTAATTTCAGCAGGCTGGGGTCTACTCAGGTTCGCTCTCTTCACATGATTTTTCTTTGGCTGGGCCATCTTCACTTTTGGCCTCACCGAGACTTCATCTTCCTGAGCTGGACCTTCATCAAACAGCCACGCTATATCTACGTCGATATCTTCTACCGGCTGAATAGACACTGTCTCATCTTCTCCAGCGTCTTCCTCGTCGGCTACCTCTGCCTTCATCACTACCGAGACAGGGTACTCAATGGCTTGGCGGTCTCCTGACTCATCTCCTCGGATGTCAGTCAGGTTCACACTCTCAGGTGTCCCACCCGTGCCGTGGCCTTCTGGGCACTCCTCTGGCACAGTCTCCGCTATGACTCTTGGCAACACCTTTGTCCCGCACAAGTCATTCCCCAGGATCATTTGGACTCCTGGAACAGGTATGTCGGGGCACACTCCCAACATCACCTCCGCCGACACATATTCCGACCTTAGCTGGACAGTACAAACGGGCATGTCACTCTCAGACAATAACCCATATACTTTCATCTTTCTCCTGCCAGCTAACCGTCGATCATTCCCAATCAGGCTTCTCGCAATCACGCTCTGATTAGCTCCGGTATCTCTTAAGATACCAACTTCTACCTCAGGTTGGCCTCCTATACTGATCCAACCTTTACTTATGAACGGCCTATACCTCTCGTTCACTAAGTTCACCATCTGTGGTTTGTCTCGGAACACATTAGTATATTTACTTCGGGGGTCACACATGGCCAGGGTCACAATTCTCTTGCCCTGCCGACAATCTCGCATCACGTGACCCAATCCGTTACAGTTGTAACATCGCACCTGGGAAAAGTATCTTCTATATGTACCAGAGTGGTTCTGACTCTGTCCACTCGCATGAGAGTTCCTCGGGCCAGGTACACTACTTGCACTCTGTGGGGCTTTACTGGACTCTTGATTTCCTGGATAATGATTTGTCTCTCGTTTAGCTCCTTCATCTTCACTTTCAGACGAAGTGCGCGACCTACTCTTCTGAGTTTTAGGGTACTTACGTTTATCCGCCCATTTATCAAAATTCTTCTCACCCCAGACTCTTCTGGGTCTTTCGTAATTTCTTCCTCCCCAGGCTCCACTGGATCTGCCATTGCTGCGTCTCACCTCATTCTTCACTCTGTTCTCCCTCAAGCTCTTATATGCTTCCGTAATCATGTCCGCCCTATCTGCGGCATCTCTCACCTCCTTTATCCCTGCTTCTTGGATCTTGAACTTTGTTTCGGGATGCATCATCTCCAAGAACTTCTCCATGACCATCAATTGCTTCAGGTCAGCGTAAGATCCAACTCCAGCAGCTTCAATCCACTTCTGGAATCGTCTTTCCAGATCCCTTGCTGTCTCAGCAAACGTACATGCTCCAACTTTGATCATCTCTCTGAAACGCTTCCTATAAGCTTCTGGGGTTAACTGGAACGAGCGCAATATGCTGCTCTTTACTGTGGCATAATCCTGGCACTCTTCTAGAGACAGTTGGGTGTAAGCCTCTCTGGCTGCACCGGTCAATCTTAACTGGACCAGCTGGGCCCATTCCTCCTGTGGCCATTCCTTGATGCTGGCCACCTTCTCAAAGTGCTCGAAAAAGCTCTCTGCCTCTTCTGGAACAAACAAGGGAATGTCCTTCTCCCTAACCCTAACATCTGGTGAGCGTGATACCTGGGTGGTGCTCTCTGGCAACCCATGTTCGATCCTTTGCTCAGCCAAGGTTCTATTCGCTTCTATTTGCATTTGTTTTGTTCTCTCTTTTTCGACCTCTAGTCTTGCTTTCTCCTTTTCTTTCTCCTGTTCCAACTCCAGTTCCCTTACTCTGGTTTTCTCTTTTTCTTTTTCCTGTTCCAACTCCAGTTCCCTTACTCTGGTTTTCTCTTTTTCTACTTCCAGCCTGGTTTTCTCTTTTTCTACTTCCAGCCTGGTTTTCTCTTTTTCTTTCTCGGCTTCATTTTTCATCTGGAGTTCTAACTTCATCTTTTCCAGCTGGAACTGTCTCTCCTCACGCTGCATCTGGAGCTCTAACTGGAATCTCTCCAAGCTCCTATTGCGGCTACTCCTGCTACTGCGGCTACTCCTGCTGCTCCTACTAGATCCCTGGGATCTCACTTCATCCTGCCCATCATCCTCCTTTCCACTTTCAGCTCCTCTCTGGGCTCCTAGCTCTGCCGCTTCGCTTTTGGCTCTTAACTGCCTAAGGATCTCATCCTTCATCCCAGCCACTTTAGATGCTTTCAACCTAAAGCCACACTTTTCTGCTATCTGTTTTAATTGATCCCTCGTGCAACCTTCCAAGTCCTCAGGCTTGCCTGATTCAACAAATGCTTGCACCTGGTTGATACCTGGTTGATACCTGGTTGATGGGGTTCTGGGAGTTCTTCTACTCCCCAAGCCCGGCCCGAGGCCAGGCTCGACTTGTGAGAGTTTGATCCACCAGGCTGTTGCTTGGAGCGGCCCGCAGAGCCACATACCCACCACAGCCCGGCTGATCCGGGACTTCTCTTAGGAAACAGTCCAGTTTTCTCTTGAAGATGTCCACGGTTGTTCCGGCAATATTTCTTATAGTCGCTGGGAGGACGTTGAACAACCGCGGACCTCTGATGTTTATACAGTGTTCTCTGATTGTGCCTATGGCACCTCTGCTCTTCACTGGATCAATCTTGCATTTTCTTCCATATCGTTCACTCCAGTACGTTGTTATTTTACTGTGTAGATTTGGGACCTGGCCCTCCAGTATTTTCCACGTGTATATTATTTGGTATCTCTCTCGTCTCCTTTCTAGAGAGTACATTTGGAGAGCTTTGAGACGATCCCAATAATTTAGGTGTTTTATCTCGTCTATGCGTGCCGTATATGTTCTCTGTATTCCCTCTATTTCAGCAATCTCTCCTGCTCTGAAGGGGGAAGTGAGTACTGAGCAGTATTCGAGACGGGACAACACAAGTGACTTGAAGAGTACAACCATTGTGATGGGATCCCTGGATTTGAAAGTTCTCGTAATCCATCCGATCATTTTTCTGGCTGATGCGATATTTGCTTGGTTATGCTCCCTAAACGTTAGATCGTCGGACATCATTATTCCCAAATCCTTGACATGCTGTTTTTCTACTATGGGAAGATTTGATTGTGTTTTGTACCCTCTATTATGTTTCAGATCCTCATTTTTGCCGTACCTGAGTACCTGAAATTTATCACTGTTAAACATCATATTATTTTCTGCTGCCCAATCGAAAACTTTGTTGACATCTGTTTGTAGTTTTTCAATGTCTTCAGCAGAGGTAATTTTCATGCTGATTTTTGTGTCATCTGCGAAGGATGACACGAAGCTGTGACGTGTATTTTTGTCTATATCAGATATGAGAATAAGGAACAGTAGCGGTGCAAGGACTGTACCTTGAGGTACAGAGCTTTTAACATCGCTTGGACTCGATTTTATCTGATTGACTGTTACTCTTTGTGTTCTGTTCGACAGGAAATTGAGTATCCAGCGTCCTACTTTTCCAGTTATTCCCATTGACCTCATTTTGTGAGCTATCACCCCATGGTCACATTTGTCGAAAGCCTTTGCAAAGTCTGTGTATACAACATCTGCATTTTGCTTTTCTTCTAGGGCTTCTGTGATTTTGTCATAGTGGTTGAGTAACTGTGACAGACAGGATCTTCCCGCTCTAAATCCATGTTGTCCTGGATTGTGCAATTCATTGTTTTCCATAAAACTAGAAATTTGATTCCTAATCACTCTTTCAAACACTTTTATTATGTGTGATGTTAGTGCAACTGGCCTATAATTTTTTGCCAAGGCTTTACTCCCCCCCTTGTGCAACGGAGCTATATCTGCAGATTTAAGTGCTGCTGGTATCTCCCCTGTATCCAGGCTCTTTCTCCATATTACGCTGAGTGCTCTCGCTACTGGTACTTTACATTTCTTTATGAATATTGAATTCCATGAGTCAGGCCCAGGGGCTGAGTGCATGGGCATATTGTCAATTTCTCTTTCAAAGTCTTCCGAGTTTGTGGTAATATCCGTTATATTATCTGCAGCTTGAATGTCATTCATAAAGAAGCTGTCTGGGTCATCAACTTTCATGTTGTTAATTGGTGTGCTAAACATAGCCTCATACTGGCTTCTTAGAATTTCACTAATCTCTTTGTTGTCCTCTGTGTACGTACCTTCATTTGTAATTAACGGTCCAATACTGGTCGAGGTTTTGGATTTTGATTTAGCGTATGTGAAAAAATATTTCGGATTTTTCCTTATCTCTTGTATAGCTCTCTGTTCCAATTCCATTTCCTCAGACTCATATGATCGCTTCAACGTTTGTTCGATTTCTTCGATCTCCCTGCTTAGGCTTATTTTCCTTGCTTGTGATAGTTGTGTCTGCCGAAGCATTTCCGTAATTTTTTTCCTTCTCCTGTACAGTCGTCTGCGTTCTCTTTCTAGAGTGTTCCTCTTTCTGCCCCTCCTCACCGGCACGTGCTTCAAGCAGACCTTGTAAGCTTCAGCTGTCAGTTGAGCTATTCCCTGTGTGGGAGTTTTGTCGCTTAAGACCGTCTCCCATTGAATGGTTGAAAGGTCTACATTTATTTTTTCCCAGTCAATCCTCTTATTGTTGAAATTGAATTGATTGAATATTCCTTCTCGCTTGTTGGGTCTCTTAGATCTACTACCGTTATTTATGCTAGTTCGCACTTCAATGAGCTTATGGTCTGAGTATGAAGTATCTGAGATTGTTATGTCTCTGATTAGTTCATCATTGTTTGTGAATAACAAGTCTAGTGTGTTTTCGTTCCTAGTTGGTTCTGTAATCTGTTGATTGAGCGAGAATTTGTCACAGAATCTCAAAAGTTCTCTGACCTGTGGCTGGTTATTTCCCGGGTCATTCCCTGCTATGATATTTGTGTTTGCCATTCTCCATCTTAGACTCGGTAAATTGAAATCTCCAAGGAAGATAATATCTGGAGCTGGGTTTGCTAGGTCATCAAGTATGTTCTCTATTTTGTGCATCTGCTCTGTGAATTCCTCAACCGTTGTATCTGGCGGTTTATATATTAAAATAATAATTAGGTTTAGTTTCTCTACCTTAATTCCAAGTACCTCTACCACCTCATTAGTTGAGTTTAGTAGTTCTGTGCATACCAGGTCCTCTTTAATATACAGACCTACT
This sequence comes from Procambarus virginalis, assembly GCA_020271785.1. NCBI lineage: Eukaryota > Metazoa > Arthropoda > Malacostraca > Decapoda > Cambaridae > Procambarus > Procambarus virginalis. The sequence goes on from WNGS01038883.1 coordinate 9,527, forward strand.
CCCCCATTTGACCTAGTTTTTCTATCACATCTGTATAAATTATAATTTGGAATCCAGATTTCACCATCCATGTAATCTTTTGTATGAGTTTCCGTGAATGCCCCAAATATGGAGTTTGACTCTAATAGGAGACCATTTATGAACTTGACTTTATTTCTTGACTTTGGCTTTAGACCTTGAATGTTTGCAAAAATGAATGATTGTCCATATTGTGTGTCACTTCTGGAAGGTTTTGGTGGTTCTCCCTCCTCTCTACCCTGACCCAGGGTGTGTTGTTGTGGCAATGGTTTGTCCAGTTTTGGAAGTGATATTGGGGAGTGTGGTAGTCTCTGTGTAGTTGGGGGGTGTAGTATGTGTGGGCTTGATGACGAAATGTAGTCCAGTCTCGGGCATTTCCCCCTCTCCATCCGTACTCCTGCCACGTTTCTGCCTGTCTGTTTCTCCCTCTGTTTCTGCCTGCCTCTAAAAAATGTTCAGGGCTATTATATTGGACTTCCTCTCTTATATAGCGCTGTGTACCTCTGACGTGGAAATCGGGGCAATGAAGATCGTAGCATTTCCTCTCATTAACTGAGAGTTTGCATAGCTTAGGGTGAAAATATCTACACTCAGTATCAAAACGACATCTGCCTTTCCCTAACCAGTTCCGGCATTTCCGTGGGTGCATGAATGAGCATTCCGTGCCTCTGGGCCCATATCTGCACTGTCCTTTTGCATAATACCTGCAAATATTTTCATCTGTGATTGCATTATTCTTGTTTGTATCCGTGTACGACTTGGCTACCTCTGTGATTTTTGTTCCAACTTTCTCGTTTCTGCATTTATTCTCGGTATTACCCTTATCTTTCGCCTTGTTGCTTTCGTCTTTCTCATTCGTCTCATTTTTTATCTCCTTATTCATATCACCAGTTTGCTCTACAATATTGCCTTCATTTTTGTGTACCTCGACGCTATGTCCTTCTACATTGCTACTTTGACTCTCTAAATTCTCAATCCCTGGGTTGTGCTCAGAGTTCGTTGCTGTCTTTATATACTCTGCATATATTTCTGGTAGTTTTTGTGTGAATTGTAGCCTGTGTACTTCAGGAATGTCATTCATTAGTTTGGCAATGTTTTCCCACACCTGTCTGTCACTTTCACAGATCCAGTAGGTACCTTCCCGGTTTGCATATTGTGTAGGTAATCCTGTACAACTCAGGTGAAATCTTATGTTACAAATATTACATACAATGCCTACAACAGTCTTCCGAAGTGCCTTATGGCAGCCTCCACACACCTCCATGTTGGGTTTGTGATGTTATAATATTATATGCATATATTTATAATATTATATATGTATATATAATATGTATACAGTATATTTATAATATTACATATGTTTATTTGTTAAAGTTTATGTGGGGGTACTTATCGCCTTGTGGAGAAAATATGGTCCTCTTGGGACCGTATAGTTGACCGTTGTTGTCCCAGGTCGGGGGCAGGATGTCACCGGTTGCCAGTTACTTGATTTATACACTGATTATTTGCCTGTATTTTCCTAAGGGAATTTCTGCTTTCTTCCGGCTTACAATGTTATTAACTTACTCTATTACTAGTTCCTAAACCTACTTGCCCGTATTACAGTATATATTGCTGGTATATTATCACTGAGGGAGTATACTGTTACTGAGGGACTCCCTTACACTGTGTAGGCCTCGTGGCTGTGGTGTAAACACAAATGTGATGCCTCCTCCACAACTTTACATTTATACTTTTTCTATGAACAATTCTCTAACACTATTCACTAATTTATATGTTATGTTACACGTTCCACTTCACTGTTCACCGTATCACTGCTCGCTATATTTGATATATATCGCTTTTGCCTGTACACATGAGCCTGGTGGCACTGGCTCACCACGTGGGACCACGTTTATTCTGTATTTAACTCAAAGTTCCATTTTTAATTTCTGTATTCAACTTTCCTACGGGTCACTATGCACTGGGTGATCACTGTGGCCGTAATCCATAGTTGTAATCCTAAAAAATCCCGTTTATTCCAGTGTTTTCACGGAGCGCGACGACGACACGTCTGTCCCCTAACCCGCGAACCCGAACGACCG
>WNGS01038884.1:0-10958 GCA_020271785.1 Procambarus virginalis
ATAAGAACAAAGGCAACTGTAGGGAGCCTAATGGCCTATACGAGGCAGCTCCTATTTATAACAATCCCACTCCCACTCCCACATATACATGTCCAACCCATGCTTGAAACAATCCATAAGAACAATCCATAAGAACCACACCAGGTGTCTTGTTACTAACGCTGCGATTAATAAATCCGAGTGTCCGATTTGCCTTATTACGAACATTCATGCATTGATCCTTTTGTTTTAAATTCTTACTAATTATAACTCCCAGATCCCTTTCGCAATCTCAACACCATCTAGCTCGTATCTTGTAACTCTATCATCATTACCTAGCCTCAGAACTCTACATTTATCAGCATTAAACTGCATCTGCCAGTCCTTTGACCATTTCAAAACCCTATCTAGATCAACTTGAAGTGATAGAGAGTCCTCCTCCGAATTAATTTCCCTACCGATTTTCGTATCATCGGCAAATTTGCAAATGTTACTACTCAAACCCGAATCTAAATCATTTATATATATTATAAACAACAGATGGCACAGGACAGAGCCTTGAGGCACTCCACTTACAACATTTTCCCACTCTGACTTGACTCCATTTATACTAACTCTCTGTTTCCTTTGGTATAGCCATGCCCTAATCCAGCTTAATATAGCACCACCAATACCATGAGCATCTATCTTTTTAATCAGTCTTTCATGTGGCACTGTATCAAAAGCTTTGCTAAAGTCAAGGTACACAACATCACAATCCTTACCACTATCAACTGCCTCAACTATGCTAGAATAAAAAGATAACAAATTTGTTAAACATGAACGGCCATTTATAAAACCATGTTGCGACTCAATTATTAATTTATGTTTTTCAAGATGAAGACTAATTTTATTTGCTATTATAGATTCGAGTAACTTTCCCACAATAGACGTTAGGCTAATTGGTCGATAGTTAGACGCAAGTGATCTATCTCCTTTCTTAAAAACTGGTATCACATTAGCAACTTTCCAAAACTCTGGCACTCTGCCTGACTCTATTGATTTATTAAATATGATTGACAGTGGGTCACAAAGCTCCCCTTTGCATTCTTTAAGCACCCTGGCAAACACTTCATCCGGCCCTGGGGATTTGTTTGGTTTGAGTTTTACTATTTGTTTAGGAACATCCTCCCTGGTAACTGCTAAACTCGTCAACCTGTCCTCGTTCCTACCCACGTAGACTGGTTTGGTTGAAGGCATATTGTTAAGTTCCTCTTTAGTAAATACAGATACAAAATATTTATTAAAAATACTACTCATCTCTTCATCACTATCTGTTATTTGACCTGTCTCAGTTTTTAATGGGCCTATCCTTTCCCTAGTCTTAGTTCGATATAACTGAAAAAACCCTTTAGGATTTGTCTTTCCTTGCCCTGCTATACGAACTTCATAGTTTCTTTTTGCTTTCCTTATCTCTTTTTTAACATTTTTAACCAGTTGAACGAATTCCTGTTCTAAAGTGACCTCCCCATTTTTAATCCTTTTGTACCAAGCTCTCTTTTTACCTATAAGGTTTTTCAAATTCTTTGTTATCCACTTTGGGTCATTAGTATTCGATCTATTCAATTTGTGTGGTATACTACGTTCCTGTGCTTTGTTTAGAATATTCTTAAATAAGTTATATATTGAATCCACATCGACATCCCCATTTACATCACCTATCACTGGGTTCATGTCTCGCTCCAAGTCCGGCCCACACCCCATACCCAAGACTTTCCAATCAATTTGACCCAAAAAATTTCTTAGGCTATTAAAATCAGCTTTTCGAAAATCTGGCACTTTAACAGAATTTTCTCCTACAGGTCTATTCCATTCTATGCTAAATCTGATTTCCGTGTGATCACTGTTCCCTAGCTCACTCCCTATTTCGATGTCATTAATTTGTGTTTCAAATAAATGACATCTTAATGTGAAGCATTAAGACGCGTCCTCCTCCTATTTCTTACATTGAAAAAACATCCAAATATCTAACAACTTTACTTTTTATTTTGTTTGCTAAATATCTTTTAAGCCTAATCTTCATCCTTATGGTTCTTAACATGCTGAAGATTTTTTCTTTTTTTCAGAACCAACAAAATGCCACTAAAATTGCAATTGGTATTGATCTGGGAACTACGTACTCATGTGTGAGTGTGTTCCAAAATGGCAAAGTTGAAATTATTGCCAACGACCAGGGCAACAGAACCATGCCTTCCTGTGTGGCCTTCACAGACACAGAACGCCTCATTGGTGATGCGGCAAAGAACCAGGTCGTCTCGAATCCAAACAACACAATCTTTGATGTAAAAAGATTAATTGGCTGGAGGTTTGATGACTACAACGTCCAGCCTGACATGAAATATTGGCCTTGTAATGCCATCAATGAGTACGCGAAGCCCAAGATTCAAGTAGAGTACAAAGGAGTAAGTAAGAAATTTTGTCCGGAAGAAATTTCCTCAATGCTACTTATGAAAATGAAGGAAACAGCGGAAGCATATTTGGGAACTACAGTGAAAGATGCAGTTATTACCGTGCCAGCGTACTTCAATAATTCTCAGCGCCAGGCTACCATGGACGCTGGAACCATCTCTGGTCTCAATGTGCTGCATATCATTAATGAACCCACCGCCGCTGCCATCGCTTATGGTTTTGACAAGAATGTTATTGATGACCGCAATGTTCTCATCTTCGATCTCGGCGGTGGTTCTCTTGATGTATCAGTTTTGACCATCGGGGATGGCGTATTTCAAGTGAAGTCAACTGCTGGTGACACTGATTTGGGTGGCGAAGATTTTGATAATCGTTTGATGAATCATTTCCTTCGAGAGTTTAAGCTCAAGTACAAGAGAGACGTTGGTGAAAGCAAGCGTTCACTTGTTCGTCTCCGAATTGCTTGTGAACATGCGAAGCGTACACTGTCCTCCACTACAAGTGCCATTGTAGAAATAGACTCATTCGAAGGTGTTGATTTCCACTCATCGATCACTCGTACTCAATTTGAAGAGTTGTGTGAAGACTTGTTTCTTGTCTCTCTTGACTTAGTTGAAAAAGTTCTTCGTGATGCGAACATGGACAAAGGCCAAATTCAGGAGATAATCCTTGTGGGAGGTTCTACTCGCATCCCAAAGATCCAGGAGCGTTTGAAAGACTTTTTCGACGGAAAGGAACCGAATCAGTCCATCAATCCTGACGAAGCAGTGGCATACGGTGCAGCTGTTCAGGCTGCTATTTTGTGTGGTGGAAAGTCTACAGCTGTTCAGGAATTCCTTGTATTCGATGTTACTTCCCTCTCCCTGGGTATAGAGACACCCAAGGGAATGAAGAGTGGGTTTATCAAGCGCAATACACCTATCCCAACACAGAAAAAGTATAATTTCTCCACCTTTGTAGATAACCAGTTGAATATAAATTTTGGTGTTTACGAGGGAGAGCGTTGGAGGGTCGTAGCCAACAACCTTCTTGGGCGCTTTGTGTTAACAGGTATTCCTTTGGCACCTCGACGTATACCTCAAATCGAAGTCACCTTTTCTATCGATGCCAATGGTATCCTGAATTTGTCTGCACTATGCATGAGTACTGCAAAAGCATACAGTATCACCATCCTTGAAGATAAGGATCATCTGAGCAAAGGGGATATTGAGCATATGAAGCAAGAGGCAAAGAAATACAAGGCTGAAGATGAAAAACAAAGGGAACGAATTTCTGCCAAAAGTGCACTAGAATTTTGTTGTTTTAATATTAAGTCTTTTATGGAAGAAGGAAGGTTTAAGAACAATGCTTCTGATGACGACAGAAACACTATTCTGGAAGCTTGCAACGATGCAATCAAATGGCTAGATGAGAATGAACGTGGCGAGACCGTCCAATTCGAGCACAGAATGAACAAATTAAATCGAATATGCAGCCCAATCATCAAGAAGATTCGTGAATCATCTGACGGTGCTTGTGGAGGAACCCCCGACAAAGAAAAGAAGATGATTGAGGCCTCCATCAGTGAAGAGGAACGTCCAAGTCAGAGGCAAAATATAAAAACCAAGAACAGTGGTGATGAACGACGAGAACGTCAAATAGCGAGGAACTTGTTGCGGTTTTATTGTGAGTACTTGAAGTGGGTCATGGAAGAGAACTACCGGAAGGTGGTGAGCGAGTGTAACAGGACTCTCCAATGGCTGAACGACAATCCGGAAGCCAGGACGGAAGAATACCAAGACATGAGGCAACGGACTGAGAAAGTCGTCCAGGACACCGTGACCAACCTTCGCCATGCCACTGGTAACAACGGTGGTTCTGGTGCTGTGTGAATGATCTTACAAGAAATTTATGGAATTTACAGTGTTGGCCTGCTGTATGTTAAAGTGCTAGCTACTGTGTCTCAGTGTTAGGTTACTGTATGCCATAATACTAGGCTACTGTATGCCATAATACTAGTCTACTGTATGCCATAATACTAGTCTACTGTATGCCATAATACTAGTCTACTGTATGCCATAATACTAGTCTACTGTATGCCATAATACTAGTCTACTGTATGCCATAATACTAGGCTACTGTATGCCATAATACTAGTCTACTGTATGTCATAATGCTAGGCTACTGTATGCCATAATGCTAGGCTACTGTATGTCTACTGTATGCCATAATACTAGTCTACTGTATGCCATAATACTAGTCTACTGTATGCCATAATACTAGTCTACTGTATATCAGTGCTAGGCTACTGTATACCATAATTGTATAACAACTAAATTTGGTCACGGCGGCAGACTTGCTGGCAGGTCTAAAAACGACCGCACTATTTTTTATAAGATAAGAATTACATATTTTAGATGACAATAATATTAAGTTAGATAAGAGGCAAAACGACAAATTTTGTACATTTGATGGTTATGTACTATGAATAAGTTTTGCCATGAAAATTATGAAGTATTTGGTAGTTACCGAATAATTGAAAAGTGAAACAGTTACAATAGCATCTAAAGAAATTATGTATCAGTTGCTATACTGTTCGCAGGTATGATTATTGGCATGTATTTTTAGTTTGTTAATATAATTGCCATATATAAAATTTTGTATGCAATATATGTATTGTTTCTCTACAGAACTACCAATGTATTTCTAAAAATCATATTTTTTTACATTAATATAGTTATTTTTACCAAATATATTGTTCATAATTTATAACCTTCTTTACCTAAACTCTGTTTAACTACACATTAATCTGAATATATCAAGCTGGCTTTACAAGATTGTGATAACTCTTGTATATATAAAAAAAATAATCGTCCTTGACGAAGAGACAACCGCGTTGAGTCTTACCAGTAACTAAATGGGTGACCACGGTAGAGAATTTCTGTAACAGAATTTGACTATATTGGCTTGGAAGACGAACATGTATGGAATGTGTCCCAGACAGACAATATACGTAAATTATATCCAAACTGCTGTAATTCTTATTATCGAGATTCCCCCTAAGCCAAGCAATCACCATTCCTAGGATGAAACCTACATTTACCCAACTCCCGGGTACCTATTTAACTGCTAGGTGAACAGAGAAATCAGTTTAAATGAAACGCGCCCAGCCATATGTCCTCATGTGTAGGCCATTATATACCAAGCAAATTTACACAAGGCGCTATTGCAAATTTATATCAACAGATAACTACAACATAAGTTGACAGGTGATTACACTGGTAAGGATATCTGTCTTAAGTACTTATATTGAGGAAGTGGGGAATAGAAGATACAGTGTGAGTTTGAAGCACAAGGTAGGAACTATGAGGATGAAATTAGGTTGAGATGAGATGAAATTAGTTTAATGGATATAGCTTAAGGAGTAGTATAGTATAAGAAGAACAGAGTGGGGAACTTAATATCTGTTTTTTTTTAGCATACCAACAGTTTTAGATATGTTTTGGGCTGTGTGCTATATAAAAATTCATTGTGTCGGAGTACAGGCAGCCAATGCTTATATCGAGATCCCTTCAAGGTCAAATTACTGACCTTCCCCAGGATGCAACCCCACAGCAAGCTGAGGAGTTCCTGGGTACCTATTCAACTTCTAGTGTGTGGTCTGGTCAACACCTATTACTCCTAAGTGAACAGATACATTAGGCGACAGGAAACGCGCCCAACCATTTCTGTCCCGACCGAGAATCGAAGCCACCAGCTTTCAATCCATTAATCATATCACTAGACATGGTGGTCTTCCGATAAATTCAGGTAATTAAATCCCTATTTACAAGCGTCCTGTGCAGTTCTTCAGGCATAACTTTTTTTCTTACTATTTTCCCTGAAATAAACATTATTTCTTTGTGCTTACCTTATATTACATACCCAGACATACTTAAAGTAATATATTTATCGTCTCATACAACAAACTATACTGGACTATCAAAAAATATTTATATCTTCCAGTACCTGGAAAAATATGCGTGACGGCAGGGCGCAACCCACAACTGTAAATAAAGGCCCGTTTTCTTCTACTTGAAATTTATATACAGCAATTATTACTGCAACAAAACATAAATATGATAGACATAACATAGAAACATAAATACGTATATTTCTCCACAATTGTCATTTTCTACCCTGGACAAATTTCTTTCCCTTAGACTTGAAATTGCCCAAGTGGACCCCCTTCTGAGAGACAGTATTAAGCAGAAACAATATACAATCATCCGAGCGTAGGCTCTGTTGCCGTCTTCATGATTGTTCTCGACGTCAAATTGGGAATCCCGGGTTCGAATCCCGAGCGGGACAGAAATGATTGGGCACGTTTCCTTTCACGTAATGTACCTGTTCACCTAGCAGTAAATGGGTACCTGAAAGTTAGTCAGGTGTTGTAGAGTAGCATCCTGGGAGGGTCAGCAGGTCTACCTTGGGACGACCTCAATATACGTTTAATATATGAAGGACAGACAATAGGAGATGCCTTTTCACTCACAGGGTTATAAACCCATGGAACCTTCTTCCCTCCGAAGCCGTAAATGCCGAAAGAATGCTGAATTTCAAAAGCCAGCTCGATAAAATCATAAAATCATCAGGACAAATGGGGGGACATGTGACAAGATATAAGAACATAAGAACATAAGAACAAAGGCAACTGCAGAAGGCCTATTGGCCCATACGAGGCAGCTCCTATTTATAACCACCCAATCCCACTCATATACATGTCCAACCCAAAAAATATCGGCTTCCTGTCCTCGTCGAGGCCACTAGAGATATAGCGGCCCTCGTGCAAATTCACACAAATGCACCAAGAATACCAAAGTTTACCCGAGTAATTGTTAACCAAAGAAAATGTAGACTGACAGAGTATTGTAAATGTCCAACACAACCACAACAACAACAGCACGTCCTCTCAAATTTGCAGGTTTGTTGAGGTCCTTTCACTAGGCCAATTACTCGGAATATAACCCACAGCAGTTGCCTAACTGCCGAGACAAGAGACCTTGTCCAAACACTTGTATGTGGTGCCGCGGCCACTAACCCTGTGACCCGACCACTGACAACCGCACCACACGACCCCTTAACTTATACTCAAATCAAAATCAACCCCATACTGTAATATTTGTATTAAAAACATCAGAACATAATTGTCAAGGAAACTGCAGAAGTCCTAGTGGCCTGTACGTAGGCCAATAAGGCCAATTTGTGGCCAATACACGGGGAAATAAGACAGTATTTATGTAACAAACTTTTTATATAGTATAGTATCATATTTGTAATTTGGAATTAGTGTGTGTATATATACATATACTTATGTGTTCATCTACGTTGAAATGCATTTTTCCATTTTTTCAGTCATAATCTGTATTTCATATACTGTATGTTGAACAGGGATACATAGTATTCACCAAGACCTGTCATCCATTTATCGGTGTATATGTGTTCCGAACCATAATGGTAACTGACCCAACTATGGGATGGGTTAACCCATGTATCACATTTTCAAAATTGGTCACCCATGTTGGAATAGACGAACGCCAAAAGAATATTATTGAAAACATCTTGATAACTTATTAAACCAAAATTATTTATTAATCAGCAGAAAGACAGAAATGGAATCTATATGTAATACCTCTACCAGACAAATATTTTAAATCAAACCGAATATATTTGCAGTTGTATAAAAGTGGCAGTTTTCATCGCTCATCGAGCTCGAAACCCGCAGTATTCATCTCAGAACAATGCTTCTTTCACGCAAATTCATTAATAAACGTAAGAGTTTTATGTCTCAAGAAAGATAGAAATATAAGCTTCATTCTAAATACCTTACCATGGGGCATATATAAATTTAAAGATATAGTTACGAGTCTGCTTTAATCAAATTCAAATTCAAGTTCAAATTTTTGTTCAAAACAATGTATGTTCTAAGAACATACGAGTAACATACAATTTTAGGAACAGGAGTTAAACAAACTAATGAAACCACTATTATGCAAAGCGTTTCTGGCAAAACTTAAAAATAATTTAGAAAAAATTCACTAAAAGTGTGAAGGGGTTGGTGTGCACTTGATACTAAAAGAGAAGAAAGCTAACAAAACGAGGAAGTTCAAGAAAAATAACAAATGAGTACAATAAAAGGTGATACTTAATGATGACAGGAATAGACTATTACAATATGGAGTGAGTAGTTCTGGCAACAGTTCAGTAGTTTATTTACATTATTAACAATAAAAATACTAAGGTGTAATTTAGAAAAGCAACTATAACATAGCATAACATAGAGTATAATAGTAACATAATTTAAGTTTATTGGGACCAACACTCAAATAGTCCTGGCTATATAATGTAACTATAACCAGGATTATAATATTTATAGTTGTGGAATATATATGTTCAGGGCTACAATATATTTGTTGATTGGCCATTAAGCTAATATTATGACCAAGATAACCTGCGTGCAATTGATACAGGCTAGTTTGACAAGATTTCCTGGTTCAACCTTGACACTAAGTGGATGTCTGGCTTCTGCTCTGCCTTGTGGTATCTGGAAAACATTTTGTTATTCCAGAGCAGTGGATAAGGTTATTACTCTGTCGTGTGACATTTTAAAATTACCTTTTTACTGTAATACAACACTTAACCATGCAGTAGTAGGTATCCATCAGTCTCGGGAGACTATGAAGTTGCACTCTTGTTAGTCTGGAGTGGCCTCTCCAGAGCCATGGTAGGTTGATACAGAGGAGAAGCTGTTACCTAAGGAGCAGGTCCCTCCCCCCTCTCCACGGCACCAGAAGTCTCCAATGGAAAGGCAAATGCCAATACAATTGGTTCCAGCGCCGTTGCAGGAACTGTGAGCTCCAGAGTTGACCTTGAAGTTATTAAAAGAAGGCATAGGGACGCCAAACCCGGAGACCGCCATGGTCAGGGCCAGAGAAGAACTACCCCATCAAGGGCAAGAACGACCCCAGCCTCTTGAAGAAGAGCCTGGGCCGCACGAGCCCCAGGAGGTGGACGTCACGGTCCCGCACCTACAGGTTCCAGACAGAGATCGTCACATCCCTCTTTCACCGAGGCCAGCTTCCTTCAAGACTAAGCAGAAGGAAGAGTGATACAGTAATTATAAAATACAACAATTATTATTATAATAATTATTATAATAATAATATAATTAATTAATAATTATCACTCTTCCCTCTGCTTGGTCTTGAGTGTGTTCCTCCCCCACCATGCAAATGTGTTAGTAATATGCCTGTATGTACATGTGTATGTCTACAACTGAAGGTAATGTTCATTTAGCAAAAAGTACATACCTGTACATACAAAATGAGTTACAAGCAGAATGTTGGAATTCTACATCAAGCAAATATATACAGTACTGTACTATGCCCAAACCCACTAATCTGTACAGCATTTCGGAGATAGTGCTGTACACACGGGGATATGTGTGCACGTATGTAAGTGTTATATATGGGTAGGGCCCAGATTATATATAAATGCACATTTTACAGAATTTTTCTGGTCAGAGTAGATTAAAACATTTTAAATAATCTTTTAGTTTTAATTTTAAGATTAAGCTATTTATTCATTGTAAGATATTGGTTTGGCAGTAAGTCTTTCCGTTGGTACTCGGTCAATTGCACTGCTTTTCTTCACCGTTTTACTTTAAACTAATAACTTTTTTAATACCCTGTACTACAATTAAATTTACATTCCTAATTTCAGTGAAAATGACAGTAGAGAAATCCAAGAAGAACCGTCAACAGTATGATGTGGAATATCCAAAATATGGATATATTCAAGCACCAAGCAATCATCTACCAATGTGCCTAATATGTGAAAAGGTTTTTTCTAAGAAAGCAATGAAGCCTTCTAAATCTATAGATCATTTGGAAACACCACGCTGACAAGGTAAAGAAGTGTTTCTTTTTTCAATCCATTTGTGATAAATTAAAAAATCCTTAACAATGTCACCAACAAGCATGTTCACAAATTCTTTGCAATAAAAATCGATGGTTTGTGTGCATCTTGTGTGCATATTTCATTGTTAATTACTAAGTTTGTAAAGCGGCACCATGTGTGAAGAACTCAACATATCTGCAGTATGTCAGGAATGGTTTCTGTGAACTTACTGAAGTGTCAGCCTAATAATACTAGCTGGTAGCATACGACAGCTAATGTATTTTTCATCTTATCTTGGCCTTTTTGGTTAATATGTTTGAAATACGTTGTGGGTAATTGATGCTAGGGCTTCATCTTTGAGTTGTAAGTGATATACAGTATTTCCTTCCTTGATTCTGATAGGTTCAGTTAAAGCTCTGCTTTGACTTTATTTTATTTTATATCACCATGAGTGCCCCCACTCACGGTGGTGTAAAATAAATTGTATATGTCATCAGTATCATAATACCAGTACTATACTGTAATGCATGCACTGTAATGTAATGCAGGCTTGCCATGTCAGAAGCAAGAAGCTGTGTGGCTTATCAAGGTCTCCTTAAGCTAACAGTTTACCT
>WNGS01038886.1:0-10175 GCA_020271785.1 Procambarus virginalis
TCTCTCTCTGTCTCTCTCTCTCTCTCTTCTTCTACTCTCTCTCTGTCTGTCTCTCTCTCTTCTGTCTCTCTCTCTATCTCTCTCTCTCTTCTCCTCTATTCTCTCTCTCTCTCTCTCTATCTCTATCTCTCTCTCTCTCTCTCATCTCGTGTCTCTCTGTCTCTATCTCGGTATCTGTATCTCATCCTCTCTCGCTATCTCCTCTCTCTCTCTCTCTATCGTCTCGAATCTCGCTACTCTCTATATCTCTTCTTTTTTCTCTCCTCGTCCTCTCTCTCCTCTCTGTATCTCTCTCTCTCGCTCTCTCTCTAGCTCCTCTCTATATTCTCTATCTCTCTATATCTATCTCTCTCTCTCTCTCTATCTAGCTCTTCCCCCCCTTGATTATTTACCTCTCCTTCCTCGGGCGTGTCTCTTCACACCAACATCATCATTCTACGTTCTAAGACCTTAACATTTTGATTGTCTTATTCTTCGCATTCGATATTTCTGCACATTTCTCGACAAGACACTGATTACACCGGTATTGTTGCCGCAAAAACACACAGATTGTAAAAGCTGCCTTTTCTCTTTTTTTTCCTCATTCTCTCTCTCTCTCTCTCTCTCTATCGTGCTTCTCTCTCTCTCTCTCTTAAAACTCTCTCTCTCTCTCTTTTTTCTCTCTCCAACATCTCACCTATTCTCTCCCCCCCCTTTTACCTCATCCCCCCCTCTTCTCTCTCTCTATCCTTCTCAACCCCTCCCTCCTCCCACGCGTAGTACGCTTACTCATTCCATAGGCGCCGGAAACCCAACTTTTCATTTCCTCACCTGGAGGACCAGAAAAATGCCGTTGGTTTTCGTGTGCCCAGCCTGGGGGAAAGCTAAATGAAAAAGTTCAGTTTGATGCAAAAAAGTTGAATTCAGTTTCTATATCTGACTTCATTAATATTGGAAGATTTTTTTTAGCGAAATGCATTAAAAATGTATATCGGAAGCACTGACCATTAATCGTTGGAGGCTCCTAGTCGATGGCAAATGTGAAGGGGATATGGGGACAGGCTAAGAGCTGGGATAAGAGGACATGTAAGTGGATATGAGGACAAGCTAAGAGCTGGGACATGAGGGAGGCAAGATCGGTAATGAGGAAAGCCTAAGAGCTGGGACATGGACAATCAAGAGTGGATATGAGGACAGGCTAAGAGCTGGAATATGAGGACAGATTAAGAGCTGGGATATGATGATTAAGAGCTGGGATATGATGATTAAGAGCTGGGATATGATGATTAAGAGCTGGGATATGATGACAGTCTAAGAGCTTGGATATGAGGCCAGGCTAAGAGCTGGAGATGAGGACAAGCTAAGAGCTGGGATATGTGACAGGCTTAAGAGATGGGATATGAGACAGTCTAAGAGCTGGGATATGAGGGACACTAAGAGCTGGGATAGAGGACAAGCTAAGAGCGGGATATGAGAACAGGCTACGGTGCTGGGATAAGAGGACAGACTAAGTGAGGATAGAGGACAGGCTAAGGGCTGGGATATTGGACCAGGTAAGAGCTGGGATATGGGACAGGGAAACGATCTGATGAATCAACCACTTGGACTCTCGGGGATCGAACACCGACTCAGCAAGCAGCAAATCCATCATAGTGAAGCACTCATCAAATGTGCCATCTTCTAACTGTAGTACACACATCTCGGGAATATAATCATAATACGAGATAAGACAACAAAATATTATGGGGTCTTGACAATGTAATTTGATATTTAGGGATGATAATAATTAAACTCGGATGGGCGAGTTTACCGCTTAAATGAAATAAGCAATATTAAACCATGAAACAATTATAAGGAGGAAAATTGATGAAATCTAGGTTGGTAATATTTATAACAATGTTTCGGAATATTAGTTTTATGATTATTATATGTGCGTCAATCGTTTTAAGATTTTTTTATTAATAATGAAATGTTTAGTTGGACTAGTGATGTTTTGTTCATCATCCTTATCAATAGTGGCATAAAACCTACATAACTAACCTTGTCAAAGTGGTCGATGTCAGGAACACCTGTAAACTAATCTATGCACTTTCTTGCCGCCCTAGACGAAAGCAAAGCGTCTTATATATATATATATATA
Source organism: Procambarus virginalis (assembly GCA_020271785.1). NCBI lineage: Eukaryota > Metazoa > Arthropoda > Malacostraca > Decapoda > Cambaridae > Procambarus > Procambarus virginalis. Next base: position 2,120 of record WNGS01038886.1, read on the forward strand.
TATATATAGTATATATATACATATATAATATATAATATATATATATCTATATGTGTAATATATATATATGTGTATATATAATAAATATTATATATATATAATAAATATATTATATATAATATTATATATATATATATAATAATATATATATATATATATATATATGTAGTACCTAGTAGCCAGAACGCATTCTCAGCCACTATGCAAAGCCCGCTTTGCCTAATAATCAAAGTTTTCATGATTAACATATTTCTCTAATTTTTCTTATGAAATGATAAAGCTACCTATTTCTTTTTGTATGAGGTTAATTTTTTGTTATTGGAGTTTAAATTAACGTAGTATATGACCGAACTAACCAAACCTACTAACCTAACCTAACCTATCAAAAACTAACCTAACCTATCCTGATAGGTTAGGTTAGGTTGCCCGAAAAGTTAGGTAGGTTAGTTAGTAGGTTAAGGTAGTCGAAAAAACCATTAATTAATGAAAACTTGGTATATTAGGCATAGGGATTTGCTTAGTAGGCTGAGAAGGGCGTTCTGGCGACTATGTAGGACCCATATATATATATTATATATATATATATATATATATATATATATAAGATAATATAGATATATATATCGATATATATATATTAGAATATTTTGGTAGCAGTCTTTGTAAAAAAATGGTTGTAGAGACCGAAAAAGTAAGATATAATTCAACACGAATTCTCTCAATATTCTTGTTTTCTTTTATGTCGATGATAATTGAGAACCAATTATCAAAAGTAATTTTATTTAAGTCTGACGCGTAGCTTGACCGGTTTATAATACACGTTATTACATTTTCAAAGCTTTAGTTACACACACACACACACACCCACACACAACTGTGACCTGAAAACACTAAACAGCGTTCTATAATTCTAACGCTACACAGCTTGTCATATATACTCGAATTTGGGTGAGGTAATATGTCAAACAGTTTTGGCTGAGTTGAACAACTTTTGACCAACACAAAGACAGAACACGGAACACGGGTATAAATTGGATAAGTGAAAGGGGAAGAATGGAAGTACGGCAAAGGGCTATTGGCCCATACGTCTCTTGATTCTTGATGCCTCGGATTGGAGCGGAGTTCTTGAAGTGGGTAGAATAAGTTGTGCATTATTGGCTGTTGATTGTTGGTGTGAACTTTTTGATGTGTAGTGTTCTGCATTATGTCAAGCCGCCTCTTATCGCTGTATCTATCGATTCTGTGTTGTTTTTAAGACCTTCTTGGTGTGGTATGGTTGGGAAAGATTATAGGTTCTAAGGCAGCCTGTGAGGATTACAACCGAGTGCGGACGGGGCGGGTGGTTAAAAATAGATTCGGCTGATCCCTCCTTATGTCGGTCGTGATGGCGAGTGGTTAAGTGTCTGTACCAACCAGTTGCGTGCTCCTGGCAGTTCATGGGTTCGATCATCTGGGGTGTGAGTTTTCAGTTGATTAGTCCTGGGAAACCATTCAGCCTTGTTCGCCTATTGTTGTTCCTCACGTGGTGCCCAAAGCATGAGGAGATTTGATAAAAACAGGTCAGATTACCAACGAGTGCTGCGGGGGGGGTTCGAATAGATTCGAGCTAGCACTACTTACGTCCGTCCGATGGTCGAGTGGTTTAAGGCGTCTGTTACATACCAGTTGCTGTTGTTTGCTCCGGCTGTACTGGGTTCGAGTCAATCTGGAGTGTGAGTCTCATGATATAGTCTTGGTGACCGTTCAGGCTTGTTCGCATTTGGTTCTCACGTGGCCCCAAAGAAGAGGTGATTTGATTTGAGATGTAAAAAAAACAACTCCGAAATTCATTTTAATTGATGACGGAACGCGTTGTATTCGTATAATTTTATTAATTTACACACAAATTCTTCGTACTTAACTCTATTGATGAGGTAGATTTGTCAACATGTTAACGGGTAGGTGACAAACACACAAGACCCAGAACCGAAAAAAGTGGGTATAACTTGGATAACTGACATATGAATGGAAATAAACTGCAGAATAGAATATTGGCCCTACTTCCTCGCTGCTTCCATTATGGTTCGGGGTCTTGAAGTAAGTAAGTAATTATAGTGTGAATTACTGGGTGTTGATGCTGGTGTTGACTTTTTTTCAACACCAGCAACAATATATATATGGTTCCTTCGAACCAATTAACATAATTATATATATATATATATAAATATATATAATATATTTATATATATTATATATCAATAATTATATATATATTGTGCGTATATCACGAAATAAACACGTGATTTTAAATGTGACAATGTCAGACCCGGAGGAAAATGAAACAGGAATTTCCGTAAGTACTTTCTTATATTAAGAAAGTATTGTAATAATCAGACTCCTCTGACATGTATTAAATACGAAAGTAATTACTTAAGGAAATTCCTTTTATTTTCTCCGTGGCTGACATTGCACTAATATTATATATATATATATATATATATATATATATTATAGATATTATACTAATATATTATATATAATATATATATATTATAATAAGATAGAGGTAACCGCAGAAGGCATATTGGCCATACGAGGCAGTGGCATCTACATCCAAAGAGTGATCCAGTGTAATTGGCCTGTTATGTTGAACATGTCTTCTGTGTTGGCACGTTATGTTCTGGTCTTTCCTCCTTCTTGGGAAGAGTAAATAGTTCCGTGTGTTGGGTGTTCATGGTAGGTACCCGACCTTACTGGTTCTACTGAAACCAGGAATACTCAGTCCTGGTTCTGGTATCCTTCTACTTATGGTGTTCGGTATCGAAGTTCCTCCATGCCTTTCTTAGATCCTTGTTTTCACAATTCCCTATTAAACCAAGGATTTCTTTGTTCTCGTTTTTTTTTGTGGCTGGGACAAAACCTGCTTACAGCATCCTGACAATTTGGGTGACAGTCCATATTTTCTTGTACGGACTTGTTCCGCGTTCGGTCCCAATTATATCCCATAGGCATTATCATCTCCTCATAGTTCCCTTTGGTACGCACAGCCCTTTATTTCACTTCTTCGTTTGTGGGTGATAATTCCTTGCTCAACCAGGTACTCAAGCTCAACCACCATGCTCCTTATTCCGAGTGTGTGTTGTGTGTGTGTGTGTGTGTGTGTGTGTGGTGGTGGTGTGGGTGTGTGTGTGGTGTGGTGTGTGTGTGTGGGTGTTTGTGTGGGTGTGTGTGTGTGTGTGTGTGGTGTGGGGTGTGTGTGGGCGTGTGTGTGTGTGGGTTTGTGGGTGTGTGGTGTGGGTGTAGTATGTGTACTCACCTAGTTGTTCTTGCGGGGGTGAGCTCGGATCTTTGGTCCCGCCCTCTCAACCGTTCACAATCAAACATGTGTACAGTCCTGAGCCTAATGGGGCTCTATCATATCTAAACATGAAACTGTGTATGGAGTTCTGCCTCCACCGCATCGCTTCCGAATGCATTCAATTTGTCAACAAACTCTGACACTTTGACACTAAAAAAAGTTCTTTCTAATATCTCTGTGGCTCATTTGGGCACTCAGCTTCCACCTGTGTCCCCTAGTGCGTGTGCCCCTTGTGTTAAAAGCCTGTCTTTATCAACCCTGTCGATTCCCCTGAGAATCTGAATGTGGTGAATCATGTCCCCCTAACTCTTTTGTCTTCCAACGAAGTGAGGTTTAATTCTGCAGTCGCTCCTCGTAGCTCATACCTCTCAGCTCGGGTACTAGTCTTGTGGCAAACCTTTGAACCTTTTCCAGTTTAGTCTTATGCTTGACTAGATAGGGACTCCATGCTGGAGCCGCATACTCCGGATTGGTCTGACATATGTGGTATATAATGTTCTGAAAGATTTTACACAAGTTTCTAAAGGCCGTCTTATGTTAGCCAACCTGGCATATGCTGCTGATGTTATCCTCTTGATATGGCTTCAGGGGACAGGTCTGGCGTGATATCAAACCCCAGGTCTTTCTCTCTCTCTGACTCTTGAAGTATTTCATCTCCCAAATGATACCTTGTATCTGGTCTCCTGCTTCCTACCCCTATCTTCATTAACATTTGCTTGGGTTAAACTCTAACAGCCATTTGTTCGACCATTCCTGCAGCTTGTCCAGGTCTTCTTGAAGTCTCAAGCTGTCCTCCTCTGTCTTAATCCTTCTCATAATTTTGGCGTCGTGCAGCAAACATTAGAGGAATGAGTCTATACCCTCTGGGAGATCGTTACGTATATCAGAAACAGGATAGGTCCAAGTACAGAGCCCTGTGGGACTCACTGGTGACTTCACGCCAGTCTGAGGTCTCACCCCTCACTGTAACTCTCTGTTTTCCTATTGCTTAGGTACTCCCTTATCCACTGGAGCGCCCTACCTGTTACTCCTGCCTGTTTCTCCAGCTTATGCATCAACTTTTATGGGTACTGTGTCAAAGGCTTTCCGACAGTCCAAAAAATGCAGTCCGCCCACCCTTCTTTTCTTGCTTAATTTTGTCACCTGATCGTAGAATTCTATCAACCGTAAGGCAAGATTACCCTCCCTGAACCCAGTTGATGGGTTGTCACGAAGTCTCTTCTCTCCAGATGTGTTACTAGGTTTTTTCTCACAATCTTCTCCATCACCTTGCATGGTATAACAAGTTAAGGACACTGGTCTGTAGTTCAGTGCCTCTTGTCTGTCACCCTTTTTTGTGTGGGTGGTTGTGTGGTGACCATGACAGTGACGGTGTTTGTGGTGACCATGACAGCGAGGGTGGTGTGGTGAACATGACTGTGAGGGTTGAATGGTGACCATGACAGCGAGGGTTGAGTGGTGATTATGACAGCGAGGGTTGTATGGTAACCATGACAGCGATGGTTGTGTAGTGACCATGACAGCGAGGGTTGAGTGGTGACCATGACAGCGGGGTTGTATAGTGACCATGAAGCGAGTGTTATGTGGTGACCATGACAGCGAGGGTTGAGTGGTGACCATGACAGCGAGGGTTGAGTGGTGACCATGACAGCGAGGGTTGTATAGTGACCATGACAGCGAGGGTTTATGGTAACCATGACAGCGAGGGTTGTATAGTGACGCATGACAGTGAGGGTTGTTTGGTAACCATGACAGCGAGGGTTGTATAGTGACCATGACAGCGAGTGTTGTGTGGTGACCATGACAGCGAGGGTTGAGTGGTGACCATGACAGCGAGGGTTGTATGGTGACCATGACAGCGAGGGTTGTATAGTGACCATGACAGTGAGGGTTGTGTGGTGACCATGACAGCGAGGGTTGAGTGGTGACCATGACAGCGAGGGTTGAGTGGTGACCATGACAGCGATGTTGAGTGGTGACCATGACAGCGAGGGTTGAGTGGTGACCATGACAGCAAGGGTTGTGTGGTGACCATGACAGCGAGGGTTGTATGGTGACCATGACAGCGAGGGTGTGTGGTGACCATGACAGCGAGGGTTGTGTGGTGACCATGACAGCGAGGGTTGTATGGTGACCATGACAGCGAGGTGTGTGTGGTGACCATGACAGCGAGGGTTGTGTGATGACCATGACAGCGAGAGGGTTGAGTGGTGACCATGACAGCGAGGGTTGTGGTGACCATGACAGCGAGGGTTGAGTGGTGACCATGACAGCGAGGGGTTAGTGGTGACCATGACAGCGAGGGTTGTGTGGTGACCATGACAGCGAGGGTTGTGTGGTGACTATGACAGCGAGGGTTGTGTGGTGACCATGACAGCGAGGGTTGTGTGGTGACCATGACAGCGAGGGTTGTGGTGACCATGACAGCGAGGGTTGTTGGGTGACCATGACAGCGAGGGTTGGGGGTGACCATGACAGTGAGGGTTGTGTGGTGACCATGACAGCGAGGGTTGTGTGGTGAAATGACTGTGAGGGTTGAATGGTGACCATGACAGCGAGGGAGTGGTGATCATGACAGCGAGGGTTGTATGGTAACCATGACAGCGATGGTGGTAGGGACCATGACAGCGAGGGTGAGTGGTGACCATGACAGCGTGGGTTGTGATATTGTATAGTGACCATGACAGCGGTGTTGTGTGGTGACCATGACAGCGAGGGTTGAGTAGTGACCATGACAGCGAGGGTTGTGTGTTGACCATGACAGCGAGGGTTGTGTGGTGACCATGACAGCGAGGGTTGGTGGTGACCATGACAGCGAGGGTGTATAGGGACCATGACAGCGAGTGTTGTGTGGTGACCATGACAGCGGGTTGAGTGGTGACCATGACAGCGAGGGTTGTATGGTGACCATGACAGCGAGGGTGATAGTGACCATGACAGTAAGGGTGTGTAGTGACCATGACAGCGAGGGTTGAGTGGTGACCATGACAGCGAGGGTTGAGTGGTGACCATGACAGCGATGGTTGAATGGTGACCATGACAGCGAGGGTTGAGTGGTGACCATGACAGCAAGGGTTGTGTGGTGACCATGACAGCGAGGGTTGTATGGTGACCATGACAGCGAGGTTGTGTGTTGACCATGACAGCGAGGGTTGTGTGGTGACCATGACAGCGAGGGTTGTATGGTGACCATGACAGCGAGGGTTGTGTGTTGACCATGACAGCGAGGTTGTGTGTGGTGACCATGACAGCGAGGGTTGTGTGGTGACCATGACAACGAGGGTTGTATGGTGACCATGACAGCGAGGGTGTGTGGTGACCATGCCAGCGAGGTTTGTATGGTGACCATGACAGCGAGGGTTGTGTGGTGACCATGACATTGAGGGTTGTATGGTGCATGACAGCGAGGTTTGTATGGTGACCATGACAGCGAGGGTTGAGTGGTGACCATGACAGCGAGGGCTGTGTGGTGACCATGATAGCGAGGGTTGAGTGGTGACCATGACAGCGAGGGTTGAGTGGTGACCATGACAGTGAGGGTTGTGTGGTGACCATGACAGCGAGGGTTGAGTGGTGACCATGACAGCGAGGATTGAGTGGTGACTATGACAGCGAGGGTTGTGTGGTGACCATGACAGCGAGGGGTGGATGGTGACCATGACAGCGAGGGTTATGGTGTGACCATGACAGCGATGGTTGAGTGGTGACCATGACAGTGAGGGTTGTATGGTGACCATGATAGTGAGGGTTGTATGGTGACCATGACAGCGAGGGTTGTATGGTGACCATGACAGTGAGGGTTGTATGGACACCATGACAGCGAGGGTTGTATGGTGTCCATGAAAGCGAGGGTTGTGTGGTGACCATGACAGTGAGGGTTTATGGTGACCATGACAGTGAGGTTTGTATGGTGACCATGACAGCGATGGTTGAGTGGTGACCATGACAGTGAGGGTGTATGGTGACCATGACAGTGAGGGTGTATGGTGACCATGACAGCGATGGTTGAGTGGTGACCATGACAGTGAGGGTTGTATGGTGACCATGACAGTGAGGGTTGTATGGTGACCATGACAGCGAGGGTTGTATAGTGACCATGACAGCGATGGTTGAGTGGTGGACCATGACAGCGAGGGTTGTATGGTGTCCATGAAAGCGAGGGTTGTATAGTGACCATGACAGCGATGGTTGAGTGGTGACCATGACAGCGATGGTGTATGGGACCATGACAGCGAGGGTTGAGTGGTGACCATGACAGCGAGGGTTGTGTGGTGACCATGACAGTGAGGGTTGCGTGGTGACGATGACAGCGAGGGTTTGTGGTGACCATGACAGCGAGGGTTGGGTGGTGACCATGACAGCGAGGGTTGAGTGGTGACCATGACAGCGGGGTTGAGTGGTGACCATGACAACGAGGTTGTGTAGTGACCATGACAACGAGGGTTGTGTGGTGACCATGACAGCGAGGGTTGAGTGGTGACCATGACAGCGAGGGTTTGAGTGGGACCATGACAGCGAGGGTTGTGTGGTGACCATGACAGCGAGGGTTGAGTGGTGACCATGACAACGAGGGTTGTATGGTGACCATGACAGCGAGGGTTGAGTGGGTGACCATGACAGCGAGGGTTGTGTGTTGACCATGACAGCGAGGGTTGTGTGGTGACCATGACAGCGAGGGTTGAGTGGTGACCATGACAGCGAGGGTTGTGTGGTGACCAT
>WNGS01038899.1:0-10087 GCA_020271785.1 Procambarus virginalis
GTTCAAATATAGGGTCACTCGACAAGTGTAAAAAATTCTTACACCTTACAACCAGGTTAGCACAATAAATTAAGTTTGATTCAGGTTGCTGTACAACACCAGTCTAAACATGTCCTACCCTTGTGCAAGAATTGGCTGTAAACAATGTGGTATGCAGTATGTAATGGTGCAATATAAAGTATGTGTTATACTTAAATTAAAAAAACATTTATAAGTAATTATAAGTAAAGTAGCCTCTTATCAACCTCTTGTAATGAAAAAGGGCACAATAGTTCTTTGGCATAGGCTCAGAACAATAATTGTGCTTTGTTGTAGTTTTGCTTGCTATGAGATTGAAAAGTTAGGCTAGAAATGTAAATATAGCAATGTCTTTCTGCTATAATATTGCACTACTAATGTATACAGGATTTTATAACTAGATGCAATGTACCTACTGTTAACTGTAATAATCATCTAGGTTCAAAGGACCCATAATTTTGTGGAAAAACTCCAGGCAGTATATCTTCTTTTAATTGACTTCAGTAAATTAAAGTTTATCTTATTTTTTCTTAGTAGGTAAGAAATTGAGTGGACTGTATGTACTTGTTAAAACTGCCTGAAATTATCTCACACACAATTGGGGGGACAATTTGTAGCTTAAACCACTTTGTAATGGCTCCTTCTTAAACTACAAATTGTTTACCCAAGTTTAATTATATTATTTTATCATACCACATATGGTGGTCTAATCTACTATTATTTCAATAATTATTACTAGTTATGAATACTACTACTACAAAACTAGAATGGCCTTATCTGAGCCTGTAGTAAGGGCCTGCTAAAGCTGTGTCATGTTAGCATCTATGTGGGTGTGGCCCTGTGCCTCATGGTGCCAATGGCGGCTGTGGAGGCCTTCAAGGCTGGCAACAGCTAGGTACATGTGCATAGTTCTACTGCTCAGCTACTTGCTGCTCCAAGTCACAATTTTACCTGTATGGGATGCAAGGAGTTAGTACATTCCCTAAGCATATCAATACAGGTATAACATGGTATGTGAGGGCTGTAAAAATGGGGTACACGTACATGGTGTTGGTGTTGTTCATATATCATAACCGACTTATCTTAATAATGTTAAAAATGTGCACACAATTTAAACATAAAGATACTTGGTAAGCCGGATACTGGAGTGCTCTTATTTGTAGTAGTGGTGTTGCTATGGCAGTTTCTTAAGGCAGAGTAGGTCTATCCTATGTGGCCATTAACACAACACACACGAGCACCCATTGTTATTGTTTTCGTGTGAGCGTGGCGTCTGTAAGAGACGCTCAGCCTCCCTAGTTGTTCCAATATTTTGGTTCTACTTCTAAGTTAAATTTATGTTAACAAGGGAATCAAGCTATATTTTGGTGTTAATAATTATATTCAGTCTTATTGAACACTTTTTTATTCAATTTAGACATTAAACTGTTGTATGAACAGTGGTTTAATAATGTAAATACTGCGGCGACGTCGATGACGTCACGGAGTCTCCCATTCTCTAATTTTAAGAGGATACTGTTAAGGGAAGACTATACTATTTGTGTGTCGGTTTCCCGACAACCTACACATCTCAGTAGTGACGTGAGAGTGACCTACACATCTCAGCAGTGACGTGAGAGTGACCTACACATCTCAGTAGTGACGTGAGAGTGACCTATCCGCCACAGTAGTGACGTGAGAGTGACCTACACATCTCAGTAGTGACGTGAGAGTGACCTACAGATCTCAGTAGTGACGTGAGAGTGACCTACACATCTCAGTAATGACGTGAGAGTGACCTACCCGCCTCAGTAGTGACGTGAGAGTGACCTACCCGCCTCAGTAGTGACGTGAGAGTGACCTACACATCTCAGTAGTGACGTGAGAGTGACCTACACATCTCAGTAGTGACGTGAGAGTGACCTACCCGCCTCAGTAGTGACGTTAGAGTGACCTACACATCTCAGTAGTGACGTTAGAGTGACCTACCCGCCACAGTAGTGACGTAAGAGTGACCTACACATCTCAGTAGTGACAGTGAGAGTGACCTACCCGCCACAGTAGTGACGTGAGAGTGACCTACCCGCCACAGTAGTGACGTGAGAGTGACCTACCCGCCACAGTAGTGACGTGAGAGTGACCTACCCGCCACAGTAGTGACGTGAGAGTGACCTACACATCTCAGCAGTGACATGAGAGTGACCTACTCATCTCAGTAGTGACATGAGAGTGACCTACACATCTCAGTAGTGATGTGCGAGTGACCTACACATCTCAGTAGTGACGTGAGAGTGACCTACCCGCCACAGTAGTGACGAAAGAGTGACCAAAACATCTCAGTAGTGACGTGAGAGTGACCGACCCGCCACAGTAGTGACGAAGAGTGACCTACACATCTCAGTAGTGACGTGAGAGTGACCTACCCTCCACAGTAGTGACATGAGAGTGACCTACACATCTCAGTAGTGACGTGAGAGTGACCTACCCGCCACAGTAGTGACGTGAGAGTGACCTACTCGCCACAGTAGTGCGTGAGAGTGACCTACCCGCCACAGTAGTGTGGTGTCTGTGTATAGCTGAGATACTCTTGGTAGTAAGGTTGATGTAAAGTCATTCCTGGTTACTGACTTTAATACTTAAAGACGATTACATGATAGAGTAGCTCCCAAGCTTGGCAGGCGTCCTGTGTGCTGTTTACCTTCTCTCTCTCTAGTGGCGTCCAGCCGCCGCACATAGAAAACGGATGGTACCATTTTCTGTGAACATGACATCCCTCCTTTTCTTTAAAAAGAATGAATACAGGATGTCTACCATGCTTGTAGCACAAAGCAAAGTTATTGACACAAAGTAAGTTATTAACATATCAAGAGATATTGCATACATTTAACATTAATTAAACACACAAAGAATTTAAACAATCTTTACCACAAAGGATTTCAATGTTAAAAATACATATGCAATGTTAAACAAACATGAAAGAAACTGTAATACAAAGTTACAAAATATTGAATGAGAGATCTGCATTATTCAAACAATATTAAATTTAGTTTAGCATAACAAGTAAATACTTTGCATTACATAGGAACACAATTAATCATCATATCGTGTAGGGCGTTTAACATGACGTTTTGGACGAGAGTCCTTAAGTACAAGAATATCCCTCGATGAATTGTTTATCGAGTTATAACTCATTTTTTCTTTTTCTTTTGCACGACTTTGCACTTCATCATTTTCTACACTAGTTGGAATCACTTTGAAATAAGCCATATTACGTGTTATACTATGATCTCTATTACTCGCTGTTACCATAGTTCCTTTTACACTAATCACTTTATATGGTTTTGTATCATACGGCATATCTAGCTTTCCCTCTTTTTTCTTTTTAACGAGAACAGTATCTCCAACCTTTATGAATTGTTCCTTTGCACGTTGATCATGAGCAATTTTCATTTTGCCCTTGGCTAGTGCATCCTTCTGAGCGAGACGTTTATCCGTTACCTTGGCTGGCATGACAGGTAGTGCGATTCTCATAGGACGTCCAAATAAAAGTTCGCCAGGCGACTTGCCCAGTGTTCCATGCGGTGTTGCACGGTAGTTCCTGAGAAAAGCATACATAGCTTGTTTCCAGGATCGTCCTTCGGCATGAGCACAGCGTACAGCTTTCATGAGAGGTTGCATGAATCTCTCGACTTCTCCATTTGCTTGAGGATGTAGTGGCATCACACGGCGGTGTTTGAATCCAATATGCTCAGCAAAGTTGACAAAGTCTTGTCCATTAAATGGCGGTCCATTGTCCGTCTTGACAACTTCAGGAATGCCAAAGTTTGAAAAGATCTTGTCGAGTTTCGGGATGACAGCCTTTGCAGATGTGGAAGTGATGATTTCTACTTCTGGATAACGTGAGTGATCATCAATGACTACCATCAAGTACTCTCCAGTTGGTAGCGGTCCACAGAAGTCCATCGATACTTCCATCCATGGTGCAGCAGGTAGTGGTGAAGGTTGTAGAGGTGTTGGTCTTGAAGTATCCACTGCAGCTTGGCAAGGGACACAGGCATCATGCATGTCCTTAGCTTGACGATCAATGCCAGGAAACCACACCTTTTCTCGTAGCAGCTGTTTGGTCCTTACAAGACCTTGGTGTCCTTGATGTGCAAGCTTCAGAGCACGTTGCTGGAGAACAGCTGGAATGACGATACGAGTACCTCGCAGCACGGTGTCGCGTTGTTGCGTAACACTTAATTCTGTCTGGATGCGTTCAAGTGCTTTGAATGCATCTTGGTCAACTCCTGAGGGTGGGATGCGTGGAAACTTTTTCTTAGTCAATGCATCCACTGTTGCTTGCAGAGTTGGGTCCTCTAGGGTTGCAGTACGGATTTCATCAAGAGTGAGAGCCTTAGGGACTGCATCACAGGTTACAGAGTGTACATATTCCTCGGCAACTTGCTGATGCTTGGTGATGGTGAAACTGTTGGCAGGATGTCGACTGATGTAATCAGCGGGATTGCCTGCACCTGGCTTGTATTTCACCGTAAAGTTGTATGGTTGCAGACGAAGAGCCCATCTCTCAATGCGAGCTGGTGGTTTGGACTTTGGATTATTGAAGATGGTCTCCAACGGTTTGTGGTCAGTGACTATCGTGGTAAAGGGTGCACCAAGCAGATACACATTGAAGTGTTCACAGCCCCATACAAGAGCAAGAGCTTCCTTCTCTGTCTGACTGTATCGTTGCTCAACATCTGTGAGAGAACGGCTGGCGTAGGCAATTACTACTCTTGAATCTGGTTGACCAGGTTTGTGTTGGGCTAACACAGCACCTAAACCAACAGGACTAGCATCCACCGTTAACTCAGTGTCCATTGATGGATCAAAGTATGCAGCAGTCGCATTTTCTACTAGTGCATCTTTCACAGCATCAAATGCATTTTGCTCGACATCGCTCCAGTACCATGATGCATTTTTCTTCAGGAGCTCACGTAGAGGCTTCGTAATGGTAGCAAAATCTGGAATGAAGCGAGAACAGTAGTTTGCCATTCCCAGAAAACTATGTACTTCAGTGGATGTTGAAGGAGGTGCAGCATTCTTGATATCTGCAACTTTCTTAGGATCTGGAGACAGACCTTTGTCACTAAGTACATGTCCAAAGAATTCAATTTTATGTTGATTGAACTCACACTTTGCTCGGCTTAGCGTCAAATTCTTTTCTCGTAAGCGTTGCAATGTTGCACGAAGAGCTTTGTCGTGTTCAGCTTGGGTACGGCCATAAACAATGATGTCATCAGACATGTTGTCAGCATTAGGTATATCTTGCAATACCTGGCTGATGATGTGCTGGAATACTTCAGCAGCACTGTTAATACCAAAACTCAGGCGCTTGTACCTATACAGACCTCGATGTGTCGTAAACGTTGTGATGAATCGACTCTCATCATCAAGTTCAAGCTGATGATAGCCCTTGTTTAAATCTAACTTGCTGAATACAGTTGCACCATTCAAGCGGTAATCATATCATCTACAGTGGGTGTAGGATGGCGTTCACGCATTATTGCCTTGTTGGGAACACGCATGTCTACACAAATGCGTATCTCATCTGGATTCTTCGGCTTTGGTGGAGTGACAATTGGGCTTACCCATGGTGTTGGGCCTGTTACCGGTTCAATGATATCTAGTTCTATCAGCCTATCCAGTTCGGCATCGACTTTCTTGCGAGTATGGAATGGTTGTCGGCGATGTGGTTGGGCAACTGGAATTACATCTGGGTTGATATGCAGATGTACCTTGCTATCAGTATAACAACCTATGGATTTAAACCGATCAGAAAATTCAGCAACAATAGCATCAACATTGTTTGCAGATTCCACTGCTACAGCATTAGAAAGCTGAAGTAGCCCCAATTTGGTTGAAGTCTTGTAACTGAGTAAAGACTCCTTTGCATTCCTAACAACATGGAATGTAGTAATGAGCATTGCATTCTTTGACTTAATCTCTGCAGTGAAAGTTCCAATCACTGGTAAGGCTACCTTTGAAGCATAGGCAGTGGCTTTGCCATTATAGTTTTCAAGCTTTGGAACTGTTTTTTAAATTTTTCATAGTGGCACTCAGCAATGGTGTCAATGTTTGATCCAGTGTCAATGAGAATTTTGAGACAAATGCCAGCAATGTATACTATAGTCTCTGGGTTGTTTGGAAGATCATTCCATTTTGTTGATTGTACTCCATAAATATAATCACATTCACTGTCATCTGAGACTGGTTGTAATGAAATGTTGTCTTGTATATTATTAACATTCTTGATTTGAGGTGCAATATTGTGTTTGCCACCTCGACTCCTATGACTTGATCCTCGTACATTGCTTTTATTTATTGATTGTGGTTTCTTTAGTGCGGAACGACACATAGCACCAAAATGATTTAGTTTTCTACACTCATAGCACTTCTTACCTTGTGCAGGACAAACATTATCTTGGTGTGGGTAGTCTCCTCCACAATTGTAACATTTATTGTTGACAACCTCTGATGTGAGTCGTTGTGACTGCTTGAGTCTTGTTCCATGACTCCAGTTGTGATGTGGTTCTCGGCTCAATTTAATGTTAGGTTTGGCATGATATCTTCTATGATCATGGTGTACTCCCTGAACCTTACATACTTCATGACTGTTAGTAACAGTGGCAGAACCGTTGTTGGCACTGCACTCCATGACACGAGCATCACGTGCAGCATCTTCCATTCGACGAGCCATATCCAGTATCTTGTTAAGAGAACTTTCATCATCAACAAGTTCTAGAGCTCTTCGACGAAGACGTGTAGATGTGCATGTTTCAATTATTTGCTGTTTGATTTCTTTGTCAACATCAGCAAACTCACAGTGGGCTGCTAAACCCTGCAGACGTGTATGGTATTGATCAACAGTTTCATTAGAGAGTTGTTTTGCTCTCCTGAAATGCATAATTTCCATAGCAGTATTTTGCCTTGGTTTGAAATGCTCAGTTAATTTGGCCTTGGCAGTGTCATAATCTTTGGCACCACCAGTATCTTTCAGTGTATCAAAGATATCACAAACTCTATCACCTGCATAATGAAGCAGAAAGGCACGCTTTCTTTCAGCACTTTTGATGTCAGAAACTATCAACAAATTTTCAAACCTTTTAAGCCATTTGACCCACCTCTGTGACAGGTTTGTCTGGTCACAGTCAGGATCAAATGCAGGAAACTGAGGTATATTTGCCATTTTTACTGAATAAATTTAAACTTATCACTTAAAATGTTCCTCAGAATATATAACACTTACTGCACTGTATATGTTATTCAAGAATTCACTGTAATTACTTTAATTTTGCAAAGCACACAAGCATTTTAATGCAAAAGTTCACAACAGTGCACAACACAGCAGCAACTGACTTCTTACCTAGCCCTTGTGTACATGTGTTGTTCCTACTCACAGCAACACAGCAGTTGTTAGCAGTTGGTACAGCAATTGGCAGCAGTTGGCAGCAGTAGGCAGCAGTTGGCAGCAGTAGGCAGCAGTTGGCAGCAGTAGGCAGCAGTTGGCAGCAGTAGCAGCAGTTGGCAGCAGTAGGCAGCAGTTGGTTCACAGCGTGAAGAATTTTGTAGCACGAAGCGTCGTTTCGTAACCAAAACATCGGGTTTTGTACACTGCATCAAAGCGTCGTTTCGTACACAGCGTCGGCAGATTCCTCTCACAGCAACACTCAGCACAGCTTGGGTAGCACACAGCATTGGCCAGCACACAGCAACGGCCAGCACACAGCAACGATCAGCACACAGCAACAGTCAGCACACAGCATGGGGTTGCATACAGCATCGGGTATGGTGCTCACAGACAGCTTCTCCTTCCTCCTCTGGCGAGACAGCATGCTCCTTCCTTGTGTTTTGTTGAACAAAATACCTGCGTTCCCAGTTCATCCTCGTCGCCAGTGTGGTGTCTGTGTATAGCTGAGATAGTCTTGGTAGTAAGGTTGATGTAAAGTCATTCCTGGTTACTGACTTTAATACTTAAAGACGATTACATGATAGAGTAGCTCCCAAGCTTGGCAGGCGTCCTGTGTGCTGTTTACCTTCTCTCTAGTGGCGTCCAGCCGCCGCACATAGAAAACGGATGGTACCATTTTCTGTGAACATGACAAGTAGTGACGTGAGTGACCTACACGCCACAGTAGTGACATGAGAGTGACCTACCCGCCACAGTAGTGACGTGAGAGTGTCCTACCCGCCACAGTAGTGACGTGAGAGTGACCTACACATCTCAGTAGTGACGTGAGAGTGACCTACTCATCACAGTACTGACGTGAGCGTGACCTACACATCTCAGTTGTGGCGTGAAAGTGACCTACCCGCCTCAGTAGTGACGTGAGTGACCTACCCGCTCCAGTAGTGACGTGAGAGTGACCTACACATCTCAGCAGTGACGTGTGAGTGACCTACACATCTCAGCAGTGACGTGAGAGTGACCTACACATCTCAGTAGTGACGTGAGAGTGACCTACTCATCTCAGTAGTGACATGAGAGTGACCTACACATATCAGTAGTGACGTGAGAGTGACCTACACATCTCAGTAGTGACGTGAGAGTGACCTACCCGCCACAGTAGTGACGAAAGAGTGACCTAAACATCTCAGTAGTGACGTGAGAGTGACCTACCCGCCACAGTAGTGCCGAAAGAGTGACCTACACATCTCAGTAGTGACGTGAGAGTGACATACCCGCCACAGTAGTGACGTGAGAGTGACCTACACATCTCAGTAGTGACGTGAGTGACCTACTCGCCACAGTAGTGACGTGAGAGTGACCTACCCGCCACAGTAGTGACGTGAGAGTGACCTACCCGCCACAGTAGTGACGTGAGAGTGACCTACCCCCCACAGTAGTGACGTGAGAGTGACCTACCCGCCACAGTAGTGACGTGAGAGTGTCCTACCCGTCACAGTAGTGACGTGAGAGTGACCTACACATCTCAGTAGTGACGTGAGAGTGACCTACACATCTCAGTAGTGACGTGAGAGTGATCTACCCGCCACAGTAGTGACGTGAGAGTGACTACAAATCTCAGCAGGACGTGAGAGTGACCTACACATCTCAGCAGTGACGTGAGAGTGACCTACACATCTCAGTAGTGACGTGAGAGTGACCTACACATCTCAGCAGTGACGTGAGAGTGACCTACACATCTCAGTAGTGACGTGAGAGTGACCTATCCGCCACAGTAGTGACGTGAGAGTGACCTACAGATCTCAGTAGTGACGTGAGAGTGACCTACAGATCTCAGTAGTGACGTGAGAGTGACCTACACATCTCAGTAGTGACGTGAGAGTGACCTACCCGCCTCAGTAGTGACGTGAGAGTGACCTACCCGCCACAGTAGTGACGTGAGAGTGACCTACACATCTCAGTAGTGACGTGAGAGTGACCTACACATCTCAGTAGTGACGTGAGAGTGACCTACCCGCCTCAGTAGTGACGTGAGAGTGACCTACACATCTCAGTAGTGACGTGAGAGTGACCTACCCGCCACAGTAGTGACGTGAGAGTGACCTACCCGCCACAGTAGTGACGTGAGAGTGACCTACCCGCCACAGTAGTGACGTGAGAGTGACCTACACATCAAAGTAGCGACGTAAGAGTGACCTACACATCTCAGTAGTGATGTGAGAGTGACCTACCCGCCACAGTAGTGACGTGAGAGTGACCTACCCGCCTCAGTAGTGACGTGAGAGTGACCTACCCGCCTCAGCATGACGTGAGAGTGACCTACACATCTCAGCAGTGACATGAGAGTGACCTACTCATCTCAGTAGTGACATGAGAGTGACCTACACATCTCAGTAGTGACGTGCGAGTGACCTACACATCTCAGTAGTGACGTGAGAGTGACCTACCCGCCACAGTAGTGACGAAAGAGTGACCAAACATCTCAGTAGTGACGTGAGAGTGACCGACCCGCCACAGTAGTGACGAAAGAGTGACCTACACATCTCAGTAGTGACGTGAGAGTGACCTACCCTCCACAGTAGTGACATGAGAGTGACCTACACATCTCAGTAGTGACGTGAGAGTGACCTACCCGCCACAGTA
>WNGS01038902.1:0-7500 GCA_020271785.1 Procambarus virginalis
TCTCTTCTCATCACGGCTATTTGTTTATATTTATTAAAGAGTTACGAACTTGGCCTTCACAAACCCGAGGTTATGTTGTTATAAGCAACCTCGTAGTGCTGCCCAGCTCGGTAAACTGTTTACTACATGTAAACACAGCCGCCATGACTGGAGAAAGATGTACAGATTGCGTAAGTCTGGGCGTAAATGCGCGATGACTGCCGGTGTGGGCATTAGTGAGCCTCGTAGAGCAGCCCTGGGGCCAGATTCACGAAGGCACTTACGCAAGCACTTACGAACGTATACATCTTTCATCAATCTTTGACGGCTTTGGTTACATTTATTAAACAGTTTACAAACATGAAAACTTCCCAATCACTGTTGTTATTGTTATAAACAGCCGCCTGGTGCTTCGGAGCTCATGAACTGTTTAATAATTGTAAACAAAGCTCCAAAGATTGAGGAAGATGTACAGGTTCGTAAGTGTTTGTGTAAGTGGTTTTCGTGAATCGGCCTCAGGTCGCCAAACACCAGCATGGCCGCTGAGAAGGTGGGGCCACCTTAACTAACCCGTGTAGTTATGGGAAGGCAACACTGATAAAGCACTGGGAGAGTTAGTTTATTTCATTTTTATGCACCCCATACCCATCTTGTGGGCGGTAGTGGAAAGGGTTACAGAGGCACATAATGGGCTCAGGGACTGAACCCCACAATTCATTTAGCTAAGCAAGTTACAATCTTGATGAGCTAGTTACAAAATTCAATATAAGTCGTCACATCAACAATGGTTCGAGATCGACCTCAAGTACAGTTCTAAATTAGCAACTGACATATGTGGAGAGCTAGTGTCAAAATTTATATGTTTGTCCTGCACACCGCCCCCCATCCAGTGGGCAGCGGTGGATAGGTTACAATCACTCAGTTACTACCTACAGTTAGCAAACTGGGGATATTTGGCTAAAATTTCTGGTAGCAGATCATTTTGAATGAATATTTTACACATCGCTGGAACATTGGTTATAGAATTGTCTCTAAATTCACGTATCTTTTCGCACTCCATCACATAGTGACGGAGGGTGTGCGAATAATTTTGTTGACACAGTTTACATTTGGTCAGGTCTACATCGGCAGATAATGAGAATTCCCAGAGATACTTGTAACCGAGTCTAAGCCGAGCAGCAGTAACATCTAGAAGTCTGCTGATTTTATTGGATGATCCATAGATGTGTGGCTCCTCTTGCATGATAGTATGATATAGATGGAATTACTGGTGTCAATTTCACTTTGCCTCAGATCTACAATCTTGTTGAAGTTCTCGGTGTACTGCTGCTCTCAGATTGCTCATTGACAATCCAAGGTTACACTCAACGGCTCCTTTAAAGGCAGATTCTTTGGCTCTACTTATCAGCTCTATCATGCATTCGGAGGCCAACATGAGATGGAGACCACATGAAATGGACTCTGTTACCATCCTTAATAATTTTGTTGTATTGTGTCTAGCTTCGGACACGAGCATGTTACAGTTATGTCTTAAAGAGTTGAGAGCATTTAAGGATGATAAGGAGTCACTTACAATTAATGTATCAAGTTTGGAGACTTGTACACATTTCAGTGCAAGGATCAAGGCAAATAGTTCGGTCTGAAGGGTAGAGGCCCCATTGTTTATACGGACTCCCCACTCAAAGTACAAGCCATCGCCCATTGTCAAACAACTGCACTTCCAGCTGCACCCGTGGTGCGGTGTAGGGAACCATCAGTGTATATGATTTGAGAGAGAGAATGCTCTGTGACAGAGCATCAATATGGCTTAAGCGTTGAGCTTTGCCTCAAGACGAAGCTTGAGCTTATCTCTAATTTGCTTCTTGGTGGAAAGGGAGGGATTAAAACTGGAAAGGGTGTAACTCCCACGGTGCAGGAAAGTGCCGTTGTTGTTTCTCTTGGTACAAATCATGAACCCCATACATTCTGAGTTGAGTTCCAGTTTTTGTTATCCATTTGGAACAATGCTGATCTTCAATAAAGTAAGTCTGGAGGGCTTCTGTGCAAGGATTAGGATGAGTTAGCCTAAGCATTTTTATACCAATTTGACAGTTAATGGGGGAGGAAAGGAAAGGATGGGTAGAGTGTGTCTTCCTGGGCTGTCAGAAGGCATCTGATACAGTTCCGCACTAGAGGCTTCTGGACAAGCCTGATAATTATTCACGGATAACTACAATGGTGTTAAATTGGATTAAAGAGTACCTCTCTGACAGGAAACTGAGGATCACGGTGAGCTACGAGGACCGACACATTCTACACACTGACACAAGTGCAAAATATTTACCGCCAAAAAGGAACGTACATACCGAGCTGTGGCGCCATTAGAGAGAGAGTTGCCAGGTAGTGAATACTGGAGGAGCCATGGCGAGAGTTTAAGCCCAGGTTCGACACCCATTTAGCCTCCCGACACGCCCAGACCCCCCTCGGATATAATTGGTATTCACCACATGGCTCTCGTGCCTCACCTGCTGCTGCTGAGGTGACTTGTAGAGGCACACGCAGTGTTCAGAGGCCGCTCCGTGCTGGGGAAACCTCAACACTCTTGTTTGGCACTAGCGAATGGCGCCACTATCACACCGAGGTGGGATAGGGCAGGCTAGGCTCCTCCTATCCCTCACACCAACTCAGGCCAGGCTCGTCCTATCCCTCACACCAACTCAGGCTAGGCTCGTCCTATCCCTCACACCAACTCAGGCTAGGCTCGTCCTATCCCTCTCACCAACTCAGGCCAGGCTCGTCCTAGCCCTCACACCAACTCAGGCTAGGCTCGTCCTCACCAACCTCGTCACGTAACAACAGTTCCTGGGGAATGTTGCTCATTTTCTCAGAGGTGGCGACCAGTGGGGATTGAGCCCCGTCATGGACCCATTGTTAGTGAGCCCGTCCACACACACACACACACACACACACACACACACACACACACACAACACACACACACACACACACACTGTACCAGCAGACAGGTGACTGGACAAAAAGTTGGCGCCGTCAATGCGTTAAAGCGTTTGGTTTGACGGGTTGGCATGGCTTGACCGTCTCCTGCTCCTTCCCCTCCGTCCAGGACTCTCTGTCTCGTTTGCTCACTCTCTCAAATCCTGACAGACAGACAGGCACCGTCCAGTACACACACTGACAGGAAGACAGGTCCCGTCCACCGTCCAGGACTCTGGGGTCCAAAAACAATGATCATGTCAGTGTATCGCGGAAGAAAGAGAACAAAAAAATCGATTTTGAAATGCATCTCTTTGTTAGGATTCAGCCAATGTTGGGACGCCCGGAGCAGCTGCCTGGTGTATGACAGGTGTGTGTGTGTGTGTGTGTGTCAGGTGTGTGTGTGTGTGTGTGTGTGTGTCAGGTGTGTGTGTGTGTGTGTGTGTGTGTGTGTGTGTGTGTGTCAGGTGTGTGTGTGTGTGTCAGGTGTGTGTGTGTGTGTGTGTGTGTGTGTGTGTGTGTGTGTGTGTGGTGTGTGTGTGTGTATTCACTTAGTTGTATTCACTTAGTTGTATTTTACGGGGTTGAGCTTTGCTCTTTCGGCCCGCCTCTCAACTGTCAATCAACTGTTTACTAACTACACTAACTACTATTTTTTTTTTTTTTTTTTTTTTTTTTTTTTTTTTTTTTCCTCACACCACACACACACCCCAGGAAGCAGCCCGTGACAGCTGACTAACTCCCAGGTACCTATTTACTGCTAGGTAACAGGGGCGTTCAGGGTGAAAGAAACTTTGCCCATTTGTTTCTGCCGGGTGCGGGAATCGAACCCGCGCCACAGAATTACAAGTCCTGCATGCTATCCACCAGGCTACCCGGCCCCGGTGTGTGTGTGTGTGTGTGTGTACTCACCTAGTTGTACTCACTTAGTTGTGTTTGCGGGGGTTGAGCTCTGGCTCTTTGGTCCCGCCTCTCAACCGTCAATCAACTGGTGTACAGGTTCCTGAGCCTATTGGGCTCTATCATATCTACACTTGAAATTGTGCATGGAGTCAGCCTCCACCACATCGCTTCCTAATGCATTCCATTTGTCAACCACTCTGACACTAAAAAAGTTCTTTCTAATATCTCTGTGGCTCATTTGGGCACTCAGTTTCCACCTGTGTCCCCTAGTGCGTGTGCCCCTTGTGTTAAATAGCCCCTTGTGTGTGTGTGTGTGTGTGTGTGTGTGTGTGTGTGTGTGTGTGTGTGTGTGTGTGTGTGTGTGGTGTATGTCAGGTGTGTGTGTGTGTGTGTGTGTGTACTCACCTAGTTGTACTCACCTATTTGTGCTTGCGGGGGTTGAGCTTTGGCTCTTTGGTCCCGCCTCTCAACTGTCAATCAACAGGTGTACAGATTCCTGAGCCTACTGGGCTCTATCATATCTACATCTGAAACTGTGTATGGAGTCAGCCTCCACCACATCATTGCCTAATGCATTCCATCCGTTAACTACTCTGACACTGAAAAAGTTCCTTCTAACGTCCCTGTGGCTCATGTGGGTACTCAGTTTCCACCTGTGTCCCCTTGTTCGCGTCCCACCAGTATTGAATAGTTTATCCTTGTTTACCCAGTCGATTCCCTGAGGATTTTGTAGGTTGTGATCATGTCTCCCCTTACTCTTCTGTCTTCCAGTGTCGTAAGGTGCATTTCCCGCAGCCTTTCCTCGTAACTCATGCCTCTTAGTTCTGAGACTAGTCTAGTGGCATACCTTTGAACTTTTTCCAGCTTCGTCTTGTGCTTGAGCCCAGCATACGGGCTCCATGCTGGGGCCGCATACTCCAGGATTGGTCTTACATATGTGGTGTACAAGATTCTGAATGATTTCTTACACAGGTTCCTGAACGCTGTTCTGATGTTAGCCAGCCTCGCATATGCCGCAGACGTTATTCTTTTTATGTGGGCTTCAGGAGACAGGTTTGGTGTGATATCAACTCCTAGATCTTTCTCTCTGTCCGTTTCATTAAGTACTTCATCTCCTATTCTGTATACTGTGTCTGGCCTCCTGTTTCCACTGCCTAGTTTCATTACTTTGCATTTACTCGGGTTGAACTTCAACAGCCATTTGTTGGACCATTCACTCAGTCTGTCTAGGTCATCTTGTAGCTTCCTACTATCATCTTCTGTTTCAATCCTCCTCATAATTTTTGCATCATCAGCAAACATTGAGAGAAACGATTCTATACCCTCTGGGAGATCATTTACATATATCAGAAAACAGTACAAGGACTGACCCTGCGGGACTCCACTCGTAACGTCTCGCCAATCTGAGACCTCACCCCTCACACTGACTCGTTGTCTCCTGTTGCTTAGGTACTCCCTATCCAATGGCGTACCTTCCCTTTCACTCCAGTCTGCATCTCAGCAGAGCTATGGTAGCACAAAGGCATGGGAGGCGCTCTTGTATACAATGGATGGGATTTCTCCGGTGTGTGTGTGTGTGTGTGTGTGTGTGTGTGTGTNGATGCACAGGAACCTCATCAGCTGTTATATATTGATGTTATTAATATTGGATCACATGATCTACATGTCAAAGCGTCAAATAACGGTTCTTTAGTGAAATTGAAAGCTCTACAGTACTGACGTTAGGTGATGCGTCTAAGTTCGTACTTAGACACCACCCCACAGGTGGTGGCCCAAGACCCACCCCCACAGGTGGTGGCCCAAGACCCACCCCCACAGGTGGTGGCCCAAGACCCACTCCCACAGGTGGTGGCCCACGACCCACTCCAACAGGTGGTGGCCCACGACCCACTCCCACAGGTGGTGGCACACGACCCACCCCCACAGGTGGTGGCCCAAGACCCACTCCCACAGGTGGTGGCCCAAGACTCACTCCCACAGGTGGTGGCCCAAGACCCACTCCCACAGCTGGTGGCCCACGACCCACTCCCACAGGTGGTGGCCCAAGACCCACTCCCACAGGTGGTGGCCCAAGACCCACTCCCACAGGTGGTGGTCCAAGACCCACTCCCACAGGTGGTGGTCCAAGACCCACTCCCACAGGTGGTGGCCCAAGACCCACTCCCACAGGTGGTGGCCCAAGACCCACTCCCACAGGTGGTGGCTCAAGACCCACTCCCACAGGTGGTGGCCCAAGACCCACTCCCACAGGTGGTGGCCCAAGACCCACTCCCACAGGTGGTGGTCCAAGACCCCCCCCACAGGTGGTGGCCCAAGACCCACAGGTGGTGGCCCACGACCCACTCCCACAGGTGGTGGTCCAAGACCCACTCCCACAGGTGGTGGCCCACGACCCACTCCCACAGGTGGTGGTCCAAGACCCACTCCCACAGGTGGTGGCCCAAGACCCACTCCCACAGGTGGTGGCCCAAGACTCACTCCCACAGGTGGTGGCCCAAGACCCACTCCCACAGCTGGTGGCCCAAGACCCACTCCCACAGGTGGTGGCCCAAGACCCACTCCCACAGGTGGTGGCCCAAGACCCACTCCCACAGGTGGTGGCCCAGACCCACTCCCACAGGTGGTGGCTCAAGACCCACTCCCACAGGTGGTGGCCCAAGACCCACTCCCACAGGTGGTGGCCCAAGACCCACTTCCACAGGTGGTGGCCCAAGACCCACTCCCACAGGTGGTGGCCCAAGACCCACTCCACAGCTGGTGGCCCAGGACCCACTCCCACAGCTGGTGGTCAAAAAGAGAGAGAGAGTCCTCTGTCCTCGTACACCAGCTCCTTGTCCTCATACCCCAGCTCCTGGTCCTCATACCCCAGCTCCTTGTCCTCATACCCCAGCTCCTGGTCCTCATACCCCAGCTCCTTGTCCTCATACCCCAGCTCCTTGTCCTCATACCCCAGCTCCTGGTCCTCACACCCCAGCTCCTGGTCCTCATACACCAGCTCCTTGTCCTCATACCCCAGCTCCTTGTCCTCATACACCAGCTCCTTGTCCTCATACCCCAGCTCCTGGTCCTCATACCCCAGCTCCTGGTCCTCATACCCCAGCTCCTTGTCCTCATACACCAGCTCCTTGTCCTCATACCCCAGCTCCTTGTCCTCATACCCCAGCTCCTGGTCCTCATACCCCAGCTCCTGGTCCTCATACCCCAGCTCCTTGTCCTCATACCCCAGCTCCTTGTCCTCATACACCAGCTCCTTGTCCTCATACCCCAGCTCCTGGTCCTCATACCCCAGCTCCTGGTCCTCATACACCAGCTCCTTGTCCTCATACCCCAGCTCCTGGTCCTCATACACCACCTCCTTGTCCTCATACCCCAGCTCCTTGTCCTCATACCCCAGCTCCTTGTCCTCATACCCCACCTCCTTGTCCTCATACCCCAGCTCCTTGTCCTCATACACCACCTCCTTGTCCTCATACCCCAGCTCCTTGTCCTCATACCCCAGCTCCTGGTCCTCATACCCCAGCTCCTGGTCCTCACACCCCAGCTCCTGGTCCTCATACCCCAGCTCCTGGTCCTCATACACCAGCTCCTGGTCCTCATACCCCAGCTCCTGGTCCTCATACCCCAGCTCCTGGTCCTCATACCCCA
>WNGS01038902.1:10000-15005 GCA_020271785.1 Procambarus virginalis
TAGGTGAGTACACAAGTGAGGGGACATGCTGGATAAGCTATAATAGGCTAGAGGGTGAGAGGGAGCGTGTAGGCTAGGTAGGGTAGTGCAGGATAGGTAGATGGAAAGGTGGGGGAGAGGGATTGGTGGAGGCTCAGGGGTTGGCAGGTGGCTAGGGGGGGGGGGGTATGGAGTGCAGGTAGGGAGGATAGTGTTCACTATCCTCACTACCTCATCCTTCAGCAGCTGGATAACGCCGTCAGCTGACACGTGGGCAGGCGGGGGCGTGCGGGGGCAGGGGCGGGGGCAGGGGGCGGGGGCGGGGGGGGGGGCGGGCGGGGGGGGGCGGGGGCGCGGTGGCGGGGGAGACCGATGGTGGGTGGGGAGGCAGCCAGGTGCAACAGCCCGTGCAGTTTCCGGTCATCGAGACGTGAAGCCTGAGGCCGGAAACTCTCGCTGACTTGAGCTGTGTCTCACTCTCCCCTCTCTCACTCCCTCCTTCCTTCCCTCTCTCTCTCTCTCTCTCTCTCGTCTCTCCCTCCTCTATCAATTACACTCCTTTTCTCCCCCTTCCTCAATTTTCCTACCTTCTCCCTTCCCTCTCTTCCCCTACCTTCTTCCCCCACCGTCCCTAGGACATCCCCGCCGCTCCCCCGCCCACCCGCTAAGACTCCCCCGCCACGGCCGTCCCCCCCCTGTGCTAGGGGCGCCGGACAGGGATAATTTAGCAGACACCAGTAGTTCTCAGACCCCCCCCCCCCCCCCGCCTTTGTCCCCTCACCGCCGCCATATTTAATTCCTCCTCGGCAGTTTTCCCAGTAAACCAGTTCTGCCCCCTGCAGCTGGCTAGTGTTCATCCCCAGTTTAACTCTAAGATAACTTAGTGCAGTTGAATATATAACAAATCCAGAAATATTTGTTGTATTTTTACTGTATATCGGTTAGAGGTTAATGCATCGAGATTTGAATTCAGTCTTTCAACCTAAGCCTATGACGTTGGGATATTTGGATGTAGGCCGTTGTAGTAGCTGCTTGAGCTAATGAACTTTAACTAACCTCATCCTATGCTAATGTATTCTAACAGTTATACATCCTAGCATAACCTTATATATTAACCTAACCTAACCTAACCTAACCTAACCTAACTTAACCTAACCTAACCTAACTTAGCCTAACCTAACCTAACCTAACTTAACTTAACCTAACCTAACTTAACCTAACCTAACCTAACCTAACTTAGCCTAACCTAACCTAACCTAACCTAACTTAGCCTAAGCTATCACACGACAGCCAGAAACTTCACTCTTGTGGATAATCAGGAAAAGATTGGCATCTTTATGTGGCTAGTCAAATCTAACCTAACCATCTTAGGCCTAATACACGCTATATGAGGCCTAATATAGTACATATATGTGCTATAATAGGCCTGGGGATATTTAATATGGGGCTTACTGGGGCCCATCACTACATGTGGGAAAGAGCGACAGCATGGGTTACGAAACATGTCCATCATTTCTGACGCATAGAGGTATGTCGTACCCTAGCCTAATCTATCCTAGCATAACCTATCCTAATCTCTATCCTACCATAACCTATCCTAATCTATCCTAGCATAGCCTAATTTATCCTTGCCAAACCTAACCAAAGTTATTCCAGTCTAACCTGACCAAGCATAAGGAAACACACTAACCTAACCGAACTTAACCTAACCTAACTTAACCTAACCTAAACTAACCTAACTTAACCTAACTTAACCTAACTTAACCTAACCTAACTTAACCTAACCTAACTTAACCTAACCTAACTTAACCTAACCTAACCTAACTTAACCTAACTTAACCTAACTTAACCTAACCTAACTTAACCTAACCTAACTTAACCTAACCTAACCAAACCTAACTTAACCTAACCCTAAGTTAAAGTAACTTAACCTAATCTAACCTAACCTAACCTAACCCTAACCAAACCTAACTAAACTTAACCTAACCTAACCCTAACCTAACCTAACCTAACCTAACCTAACCTAACCCTAACCTAACCTAACCTAAAGCTCATCCAAACCTATCCATCCTATCCTAACTTATCCAAACGTAAAATAACCAAACCAAAGTTAATCTACAAAACCTGATCTATCCAAAACAACCCAATCCTATCCTAACCAAAATTGACCTATCCTAAATCACCCTATCCTAAGCAACCCCATCCTAACCTAACCTGTGTTGACCCCGTGTGTACTGTCCCGTCCAGTGTTGACCCCGTGTGTACTGTCCCGTCCAGTGTTGACCCCGTGTGTACTGACCCGTCCAGTGTTGACCCCGTGTGTACTGACCCGTCCAGTGTTGACCCCGTGTGTACTGACTCGTCCAGTGTTGACCCCGTGTGTACTGACCCGTCCAGTGTTGACCCCGTGTGTACTGACCCGTCCAGTGTTGACCCCGTGTGTACTGACCCGTCCAGTGTTGACCACGTGTGTACTGACCCGTCCAGTGTTGACCCCGTGTGTACTGACCCGTCCAGTGTTGACCCCGTGTGTACTGACTCGTCCAGTGTTGACCCCGTGTGTACTGACCCGTCCAGTGTTGACCCCGTGTGAACTGACTCGTCCAGTGTTGACCCCGTGGGTACTGACCCGTCCAGTGTTGACCACGTGTGTACTGACCCGTCCAGTGTTGACCACGTGTGTACTGACCCGTCCAGTGTTGACCCCGTGTGAACTGACTCGTCCAGTGTTGACCCCGTGTGTACTGACCCGTCCAGTGTTGACCACGTGTGTACTGACCCGTCCAGTGTTGACCACGTGTGTACTGACCCGTCCAGTGTTGACCACGTGTGTACTGACCCGTCCAGTGTTGACCACGTGTGTACTGTCCCGTCCAGTGTTGACCCCATGTGTACTGTCCCGTCCAGTGTTGACCCCGTGTGTACTGACCCGTCCAGTGTTGACCACGTGTGTACTGACCCGTCCAGTGTTGACCACGTGTGTACTGTCCCGTCCAGTGTTGACCCCGTGTGTACTGTCCCGTCCAGTGTTGACCACGTGTGTACTGTCCCGTCCAGTGTTGACCCCATGTGTACTCACCCGTCCAGTGTTGACCCCGTGTGTACTGTCCCGTCCAGTGTTGACCCCGTGTGTACTGTCCCCGTGTGTACTGACCCGTCCAGTGTTGACCCCGTGTGTACTGACCCGTCCAGTGTTGACCCCGTGTGTACTGTCCCGTCCAGTGTTGACCCCGTGTGTACTGACCCGTCCAGTGTTGACCCCGTGTGTACTGACCCGTCCAGTGTTGACCCCGTGTGTACTGTCCCGTCCAGTGTTGACCCCGTGTGTACTGTCCCGTCCAGTGTTGACCACGTGTGTACTGACCCGTCCAGTGTTGACCCCGTGTGTACTGTCCCGTCCAGTGTTGACCCCGTGTGTACTGTCCCGTCCAGTGTTGACCCCGTGTGTACTGTCCCGTCCAGTGTTGACCCCGTGTGTACTGACCCGTCCAGTGTTGACCCCGTGTGTACTGTCCCGTCCAGTGTTGACCCCGTGTGTACTGACCCGTCCAGTGTTGACCCCGTGTGTACTGTCCCGTCCAGTGTTGACCCCGTGTGTACTGTCCCGTCCAGTGTTGACCCCGTGTGTACTGTCCCGTCCAGTGTTGACCCCGTGTGTACTGACCCGTCCAGTGTTGACCCCGTGTGTACTGACCCGTCCAGTGTTGACCACGTGTGTACTGACCCGTCCAGTGTTGACCCCGTGTGTACTGACCCGTCCAGTGTTGACCCCGTGTGTACTGTCCCCGTGTGTACTGACCCGTCCAGTGTTGACCACGTGTGTACTGTCCCGTCCAGTGTTGACCCCGTGTGTACTGTCCCGTCCAGTGTTGACCACGTGTGTACTGACCCGTCCAGTGTTGACCCCGTGTGTACTGACCCGTCCAGTGTTGACCCCGTGTGTACTGTCCCGTCCAGTGTTGACCACGTGTGTACTGACCCGTCCAGTGTTGACCCCGTGTGTACTGACCCGTCCAGTGTTGACCCCGTGTGTACTGACCCGTCCAGTGTTGACCCCGTGTGTACTGACCCGTCCAGTGTTGACCACGTGTGTACTGACCCGTCCAGTGTTGACCCCGTGTGTACTGACCCGTCCAGTGTTGACCACGTGTGTACTGTCCCGTCCAGTGTTGACCCCGTGTGTACTGACCCCGTGTGTACTGTCCCGTCCAGTGTTGACCCCGTGTGTACTGTCCCGTCCAGTGGTGACCCCGTGTGTACTGTCCCGTCCAGTGTTGACCCCGTGTGTACTGTCCCGTCCAGTGTTGACCCCGTGTGTACTGACCCCGTGTGTACTGACCCGTCCAGTGTTGACCCCGTGTGTACTGACCCGTCCAGTGTTGACCCCGTGTGTACTGTCCCGTCCAGTGGTGACCCCGTGTGTACTGTCCCGTCCAGTGTTGACCCCGTGTGTACTGTCCCGTCCAGTGTTGACCCCGTGTGTACTGTCCCGTCCAGTGTTGACCCCGTGTGTACTGACCCCGTGTGTACTGTCCCGTCCAGTGTTGACCCCGTGTGTACTGTCCCGTCCAGTGTTGACCCCGTGTGTACTGTCCCGTCCAGTGTTGACCCCGTGTGTACTGTCCCGTCCAGTGTTGACCCCGTGTGTACTGACCCGTCCAGTGTTGACCCCGTGTGTACTGACCCCGTGTGTACTGACCCGTCCAGTGTTGACCCCGTGTGTACTGACCCGTCCAGTGTTGACCCCGTGTGTACTGTCCCGTCCAGTGTTGACCACGTGTGTACTGACCCGTCCAGTGTTGACCACGTGTGTACTGTCCCGTCCAGTGTTGACCCCGTGTGTACTGACCCGTCCAGTGTTGACCCCGTGTGTACTGACCCGTCAGTGTTGACCACGTGTGTACTGACCCGTCCAGTGTTGACCCCGTGTGTACTGACCCGTCCAGTGTTGACCCCGTGTGTACTGACCCGTCCAGTGTTGACCCCGTGTGTACTGACCCGTCCAGTGTTGACCCCGTGTGTACTG
>WNGS01038904.1:0-12245 GCA_020271785.1 Procambarus virginalis
GGTTCATTTACGCCATATTAGGCTAACTTTAATACATATTTATGCTTCAATATTCCTATAACAATCGCCTTCCTCGAGCTCTACAAAATTCATGTCATAAAACGAGAACTTTTCTGTAGTGCAACGGTCCATTTTGTACGTTGGAACAGGTTACCATTGAAGTGTTGAGCTGCAGAGTTGGAAATACAGGGAATACTTCGCGGGTTTGTATTACCGTATTCGTTGGCATACACCACGTAGTGTGTATGCTCACCACTCTTAAAATGATTTTCTCATAGCCAAAGACCTACGGGCTCACCATAGCCCGTGCTACATGGGCATTTCGTTCTGAGTAGCTAAATCTAAAACAAAACAACAGCCAAAGACCATACTGGGGTATTCATGCCCGTGCCACCTCTTGGGTGGCTTAATCTTCATCAATCAATCGCCAAAGACCGTACTAGCTTCTCCTACAAGCTACGTCGTAGCGTTTCAGAATCGTGTCGCATTGTTAAAATGAAATCTGGTTTGAATAACTTAAAAAGCCGAGTCCCCAACATTCGCCCGCGTGACCAGGCTCCTCCAAGCTGCAGTTGACTCCATGGACGCATTTATCAATTTTAATTTACTGCGTACGATAAATGGTATATTTTGAAATATAAAATTAATGTTATTATACATTAAAATGTATAGTTAGGTCTAAGTGTGTTTGGTGTAAGGCAATATTTGTATTTCCATTACACTTGCGAAGTATTTATGTTCAATTCACACCTCTGTATAAATCCTTCACCCACATATTGCAAATACAGATAATTAACAACAAAACCTAAACACTCGAAATTAACTGCAGTATGAAGATGCAGATATACGCGCTGCGAGTACCAACACCCTCGTTGATCACAAGTCGACAAGGACGGATTGGCAATATCTGACAGAAGACAGTTTCTTAACCCACCGCCACATAACCTACCAAGAAAACAAACCACAAGATATAGGCCTACGTGGCCAGAATGTTTCCCAAACCAGGAAACAATTTGTTGACCAGACCACACACTAGAAGGAGAAGGGACGACGACTTTCGGTCCGTCCTGGACCATTCTCACAATCGACTTGAGAATGGTCTAGGACGGACCGAAACGTCGTCGTCCCTTCACCTTCTAGTGTGTGGTCTGGTCAACATACTTTAGACGTTATTGTGACTCATCGCCTGCACAGGAAACAATTTGTGACGCAGTTGGGACCAGCTCTCAAGGGTGGACACTCGCTTCCCTACCGAACACACCGTGTTCCTATTATTTACAGCGGTGCTCCTGGAGCTAGCTTTTTGTTCCATCCCTGAAGGTCCAATATCACGTCCCAAATCGTGTGTATAGAATTAATCCCTTGTATACCGACAGGAAGCAAAATATTTAACATATTTCCATCCGGTCCTCCACAAAGACCCGCCCTAGGGAACGCCAGCCAGGCCTCAGGGCCCTCTGCATGCCCGGACATATTACAATTGTGGCAGAAAATTGAAATATAAACCGGCATGGATATTTTTCTATTTTATTTGTATACATATTCTAGACTGATTTTAAATATTGATGTCTAGAGGGGATAACTAACCGCGCTGTTTTACTTATGAGCAGAGAGGGAGGGGGAATGGAGAGCGGGAAGAGGAGGAGGGAAGGAGGAGGAGGATGGAAAGGAGAGGAGATAATACAAAGGGGAGGAGACAGGGAAAGATGAGGCAGAATAGGAGGGAGGGAGAGACGATGGGGAAAGGAAACGATCTCGTTGTGTCTGTACACGGTAGTTGATATAAGGTCAAACTCTCACATTAAGGTCACTCTCACACATGTCAGTCTCTCACATTAAGGTCTCTCACACATTAAGGTCAGTCTCACACATTAAGGTCAGTCTCTCACTCACATTAAGGTCAGTCTCACACATTAAGGTCAGTCTCTCACATTAAGGTCAGTCTCACACATTAAGGTCAGTCTCACACATTAAGGTCAGTCTCTCACATTAAGGTCAGTCACTCACTCACATTAAGGTCAGTCTCACACATTAAGGTCAGTCTCACACATAAGGTCAGTCTCACACATAAGTCAGTCTCACACATTAAGGTCAGTCTCACACATTAAGGTCAGTCTCTACATTAAGGTCAGCCTCACACATTAAGGTCAGTCTCACACATTAAGGTCAGTCTCACATAAGGTCAGTCTCTCACATTAAGGGCAGTCTCTCACATCACATCTCCACATTAAGGTCAGTCTCACACATTAAGGTCAGTCTCTCACATTAAGGTCAGCCTCATTAAGGTCAGTCTCACACATAAGGTCAGCCTCTCACATTAAGGTCAGTCTCACACATTAAGGTCGTCCTACACATTAAGGTCAGTCTCTCACATTAAGGTCAGTCTCACACATTAAGGTCACTCTCACATTAAGGTCACACCTCTCACATTAAGGTCAGTCTCAGATCGTTGGGATGTAATATGCACCTTTAAAGTTCGGTCAACACGTTGGGTTGTAGCTCTGGTGCTGGACGGTCTTGGCTTTATGATCAATGTTATTATTAATTAAAATACAGATCCTCTCCATTGTCATATACCACAGCACTGCTAAAGTCAACATTCACTTAGACTGAATCTGGTTTCTCGTTTTACCCCAGCAGTGTGTCATTTTATGCTATCTGTCAACGGTGTGTAGTTTTATGCCATCTGTGAACTGTGCCTCATTTTACGCCGTCTGCCAATAAAGTTGTATTCGTCCACTGGTAAGTGTGACGCGTTCCAGATTCGTCGAACTGTGTCATATTCGTGTCTTGGTTTAAGGCGTCGTGTGTACTGATGTCCATCATCTGTCCAGCGGCGTTTCCCAAGTCACGCGCCACTGTTTACAGTTGACATTCACAGTACACAACAATGGCGCCACTTCACACCTGCTATCTTGAGGTTATCTTGAGATGATTTGGGGGCTTAGCGTCCCCGCGGCCCGGTCTTCGACCAGGCCTTCTTTTTGTTACACATCCCCAGGAAGCAGCCCGTAGCAGCTAACTCCCAGGTACCTATTTACTGGTAGGTAAACATTGGGCATCAAGATAAAAGAAACTTTGCCCATTTATTTCCGCCTCTGCCGAGGATCGAACCCAGAACCTTAGGACTACGAATGCCGAGCGCTGTCCACTCAGCCGTCAGCCCCTCGGCCTGGCGGGGGCCTGACGGGGGCCATTATATCTGCTGGCGAGATATAATCAATGATTTACCAATTCCAGGTGAGGCATAAAGGAGCCATTCAGTAGGAGCCACGAGGAGGATTCAACCCAGCACACTTAGTACTCCCGAGCACACGCCCTAGACCACTACACCACGACATGGTCAAAATCATTGCAACCTGGGATTCCCATGAGTCCTCTACGGATCCTGAGGCTTCCACTGAATCTCAATCAGGGTTTCACACATAGCCCCAATGCACCCTGGCTGTGGTCCAGGAGAGGAAGCGAGGAATGGAAAAAGATAAAAAGAAATTAGATGTAATTAAAGTATACAACAGTCAAATGTAAACTCGATATTTCCCGCTCTACAATAACTTCCCAGTAAAATATTCCACAGAAAAACCAACTGAAGACTAAATCCATTTTCATTACAGCCGCCCGGGAGACCTGAGAGCCGGGTGGTGTAATATCTGACCAATGCAACTGAACATTTGCGCAAGCAAATGGTCATTTGATAAGTCCCATAAAAGCATGCGAGTCCACAGAATTCTTAATGGCAATCTGAATTACTGAATAATGGAAAATTAATATGAATTACTTTTTAGTAAGCAGATAAATCGTCAATGGCTTTGTGCGAGACTCAATACTCTTAGGGGACCAAAGAGGATGAAAATCACGCGAGCTCAGAGGTCGGTACCTGTATATGATATTAAAACCCGCACTGTTGGGAGAAAATGTATATTCGAAATAGTTTCGGTGTTCACTGGCGCACTTTGCATTTGAGGCAGAATTACCAAAGACAGTGGTAGTCAAAGAGTGACCATAAGCAAGGGAAGGGGGTTTACGTGATCTTTTCTAGGCTAATCTATACACGAAATCGCTCAAATAATTCCTTGTGTCATTTTCTCTTCTCTTGTTTCACGCTTTCCCATTATTCATAACGTGTTAATTTCTTCGTGATTTACACACATAAATATACATGACTATGTATATGAATACATGAGTATGTATATGTACAGATGATTGTATATCCTTATCTATGTATCTGTAGACATGATTATTCACACAAACTATGAATATTAATACATGAGCGAGAACACGGATACATGTGGCAGGAAGGAATACGAGGCTCCCAGCACCCAGCAGTCTCCCAGTACACCCAGCAGTCTCCCAGTACACCCAGCAGAACAATACTTTCTGTTCATTAGTAATTACTGGCGTCAGTGGGGGGGGGGGGGGCGGACTATTCTGTCAGGGGGGTCGGTCGATTGCCTTAAGTGTTGTCAATGGTTTGGTGATGTGTACAACTCAGCGATTTTCTACTCCATGGTCATGTGTCGATTGTGTACTCACCTACAGCCACTTACAAGGTCGAGCGTTACCACCTGGGCCCCGTTTTAAACTCGTTCCCTTAACTACAAGGTCGCGTTTTCAACCTGTACTGAGGCCAGGCTCGTTAAAGCAACGGCCGATCTCAAAGATGCATATATCAATTTAAACGTCTTGTGTATTCAAAATTAGTAGTTTTCGCAAATATATGTTAATATTATTGTATACTAAATTTCGTTGAATAGTTTGGCCTAACTTAGGCATTTGTATTTGCAGTACAGGGATGAGACATTCAGAGAAGTGCGATTCGAACAGAGGTGAACGAACCACTGTTCGAGAAAGGTACATACATCTTCAGACGTGAGTTGTTTGTAAAGGGGTTCATGAACAGGGAGTCTGGCGAGTAGAGTAACGAGCATTTGGCCTTTGTTGATGAGGACGGGCTGTGCGATTTATAATGGGAACAACATTACAAATACAACCGACTGTGAAGAGTAACGGCTCACAAATATTACGTTTCTATACATCGGACTCGATAGGTTAGTAAGTAATTATCAACAGAAGGCACCACGCCGGGAAGGCTGGTTAGGTGGGTTGCTTGGGTTCGTATGGTGTTGGGCCAGCGTAAGACAGCCGGCCTCTCCAGCGTTCCAACATCACTATATTGATGAACTAAATTGTCCGAACCTAACCTAATCAAGGACCAACAAAAAAGAAAGTGGGACATCACGTCAATTTTGTGAGCCGCTATGATTTTCAGTGCATCAGTTTATGGCCTTAGGAGATTTTACATCAAAATACAACGTACTACTCATGAGGACGAGTTGCGTTCTAAGAGTAAAGTGATTAAATCAAGACATCAATCCCACTTTTACACCACTTGGATAGATATTTGTGATGGTATGAAAGTGCATTACGGTTCCGATAACACTCTACTTGTAAACTGGCAAGTGAACCTTTGTCTTTAACACAGAATATTCTCAAGTTATAACTGTGTTGTATTATATATTAATGGTTTAAAATATGAAGTCAATGGTAAACTCGTTTTCTTTGATACACCCTAAAGCCTAGATTTTTAATGTGAAACTTTATGGGGGATACTCAAATATTTTTCGAATTTCATATTTCACACGTTTGAGAATAATACACTGTCCTAACCTAACCTAACCACGGATAGGGAGTAGATAATAGCATTAAGTATTTAGTGGTTTTGAAATGATTACCCATGAGGGTACAAAGCCCCCGAGGACAGGTTGCCATAAGAACATAGCAAGTAAGGAGGCTGAAGTGGGCTTATTGGCTCAGGTATTTCGCTTCACTCTTGTTAAACAATCGTTTGCTCCAGTTAAATTGTATTCGCTTGTACTCAGCCTTTAACAATGTTGACAGGGTCAACGAAACACATGTGCAGGCGACGAGTCACAATAACGTGGCTAAAGTATGTTGACCAGACCACACACTTAGAAGGTGAAGGGACGACGACGTTTCGGTCCGTCCTGGACCATTCTCAAGTTGATTGAGATTGGTCCAGGATGGACCGAAACGTCGTCGTCCATTCACCTTCTAAGTGTGTGGTCTGGTCAACACGAAACACATCTCTTAACGCCATCACTGATCTTACTCTTTCTGACATATTCAATAACATGACTGTAAGAAAGATTGCTATATATATATATATATATATATATATATATATATATATATATATATATATATATATATATATATTTTTTTTTTTTTGACTACGCACCTTCCAATAATTTTGGCACGTGTTTGAATGTTCACAACTACAAAATCTTTTGCACGGTATTGAATTTATTCTGCATTTGTAAGCATTTAGTCTGGAGCAAATGTTGCACGAATATGGCTGAAGGAAAAAATAATCAGGATGTTGTCCTGTGACAATATGAAGGCTCCATTCTGTCTCTTTGGAATCGTGCAAAAGAACAGTTATATCTTCCATTTTTTTCTTTGCACCAAAATGGTCATTATCCACTCCTTACCCGGCATAAAAACCCTGAAGGTGTTTTAAGTTGGGCAAAGAGTGATTAGTACATCTCATTTAGAGTGTAAAAAAAAAATTGAATTTGTATTCGCTGTAAAGCTGCTGTAACTATACCCAGACCTCGAACTCCTCTCGAATAATGATAGCCTTAAGGCAGCGTCTGGGATGCTCTCGGACGTAGGTTCGAATCCTCGTCACGGCCCTTGTGGATTTGTTCATTACTTTTCTACTTTCAGATGTCACAAATAACACACAATGCACCTCGACGTTGATGCTCAGTGCAGTGCCTTCTTTTCGAATGTTTATGGTAGTCACTTTCATTACATGAAATGTACTCAACAAGTGTTATTTTTTCTTCTTCCTCTGCACCTTTAAACAATATTTTAATAGCAGTC
The DNA here is from genome assembly GCA_020271785.1 of Procambarus virginalis. Lineage (NCBI taxonomy): Eukaryota > Metazoa > Arthropoda > Malacostraca > Decapoda > Cambaridae > Procambarus > Procambarus virginalis. The sequence continues at coordinate 6,910 of WNGS01038904.1, forward strand.
TTAAGTGATAATCCACTTCTCCTTCTCCTGTTGTTACGTGTAGATCAGTATCACCACAAGTCTTCAAGGAGTCAATTAACTTTTCTCTGTCATTATCAGTCCCGTGTGTTTTCGCCTCGCTATCGTCTACTGCCCACATGATACACATGTTTTAATAATGTTCTATTTGTTCTTGTTTTACACAGCTTGTGTAAAGTTGTACTACTTTCATGAGGTTTTTAAATGTAATCTCACGTAAAAGAATCACAATCTGAAACAAATATAAAAAGGATAATTAAAACGCAATTTATTTTCAATTAAACAAATAATAACAGGAAAACCATCATGAAAGTGTGTTATTACAGTGTTAAAAAGTGTTCAGAACAATTTTGGTCGTATGTAATATTCAGCTAAAATCAGGTATTTCTGAGATACTGTCCATTTCCCGATACCAGTCCAATCGTGCCTGTCAGCCATCATGGTGGCCATATAGGAAATAATCTTCCATACAAAAATTAACATACCCAACCCAAAAACATTCCTTGGCATTAAGGAAAGATTTTATGAAGAGAACAGCCATATATACACTTCAATGCAATGGTCACCTCCTCTGTGAGCCCCACACTATTGATGCTTTTGCAGTAATTAATTCATTCTGTAAGTGAAAAGTAACTCACATAACCTGTGATGACTACTTCTTTGCGATGAAACAACTTTCTCTAAAATACTATTCCCATAAATCTAACACGACATACATGACAAGATATTTGAATTTAATTTGTTTCCTCCCGTGTTTTAGTGTCAGTATTAAGATGATTAAGACCTGTAGACGAGTCTTAAGTCTTGGTAAGAGGTGGTCTGAGGGCTGGTAGCCAGCGGCGACTCAGCGCGGCCACCAGCCCGCTTGGGGGGGTGGGGGGAATCAGTAAGACTTGATAGTCTGTATTTATTGCTTATTGCTTGTATTATCCTGCTTCGCGCGGCCGTGGAGAGTGCTCGAGCGAGAGGAAAAAGAACTGAGCGGGAGGGGAAAGAGACAGGGGAAAGAGAAAGAAACAAAGAAACATACACAGAGTGCAATACCTACTTTCATAGGAGAAAAGATTAAATAGGAAAGGTAACAAAAGGAGACAAGCGAGACGCGGAGACACACTCAGAGATGCAGGAACAGCATCTCTGAGTATGTTACTAATTAAACTTACTAAAGAAAGCTTATGAATTATTTATTTATGAAGTTCAAATGTGAGATTCAAGGTGGGCACACTCTCCACTTGGCAGCAGGGCTGATACTACTTTGGCTCTGGGCATCTATGATCTGCGTTTGCCATAATTTTATTACATTATAAATAAGGTTTGAAAGTGCTCTTTACCTTGTCAGTACAAAACCATTACCACACAAAGCGCATTACCAGGAATTAAGAATAAGAATAAGAAGAAGCAGAATAAAAAATCGTCTGTGCAAAGTCAATTTAACGCAAACGCTATCCTTCACGATCCGACTTTGTTATACATGCTACTACTGATATTTGTTGTGAAAATATTGTACAAGGCGCTGGAACTAGTTGGTGGAATTACCGGGTGAGAGCACAGAGTGGGCCCCCAGTCTGTACACCGGGCAGTGTGGCTGGTGCTGGCTCGCCTCCCGCCGCCCACTGGCCTTGGTCAGGACGCCCACGGGATGGCTTCTTGCTCGGCTCCATATTCCATCCCCGATGGTCTGAGCCGTTAGGCACTGTTTCGTTATTATGTTGTCAAGTCCCAGCTCCTTGTCCTCATATCACTGCTTCCTGTCCTCATATCCCAGCTTCCTGTCCTCATATCCCAGCTTCCTGACCTTATATCACAGTTTCCTGTCCTCATATCACAGCTATTTGTCTTAATATCCTAGACCCCCTGTCCTCATATCCCTTAGCACTTTCCCCTCATAATTACTTCACCGTATCTCATTCACCTCTCGCCTCATGCGCATTATAGAGGGGGTAGGAGCACACCGTTTTCTGATTGTCAAGACCGTAAATATATACTAGGAAAGGATATATTAGTTTAGATTAGGCTGTGTGAGGCTTTGTTGGGTTGGATTGGGTTGGGTTAGGTTAGGTTAGGTTAGGTCAAGACTGGTAGGAGTTAGAATTCGTGTAGCTTGTGAATTGCAACTAGCCGCGCCAGCCTATCCCTTTGAAATAAAAATACTTATATTAACTATTTGGTGGAGAGTACCAATATGTAGTGATGGTCCAACATAAACTTGACTTTTGCATTATTGTATTTAGACAAACCGAAAACTCTTTTCACAGCAACAGATATATATATTATATATATATATATATATATATATATATATATATATATAATATATATATATATATTATATATATATAGACCCCAACCTCTCCTCGCAATCCTAGACCTAATACACGCTATCTTAAGCCTATTAGAGTACATATATGCGCTATACTTGGTCTGGGACATTTAAGTTTGCTGTTAGCTCAATTTCGTCCGGACTCTATTAAAGTAATAGTACAAAAAAATGGTTTAATACATTAGTACTTTCCGTAAATAGTTATTATAGTACTATCATATCAGGAGGACGGGCTGGAGTGCGCAGACCTGGGTTGCTGCGGGGGGGAACCTCCTGCACTCTGGCGATCACTCTTGCTGAAGACTCAAGGTTTTTTAGAGTGGGTGTTGTTGCAGTGTGTGGCCTGTGGCGCTCCTGCAACTACTCCACTTTCCTCTCTTGCTTCACAGGTTAAAAACTCTGTTTGCCAGTTTACCTGATTGCCAGTCCCAGTGTTTTGTTTGTTGTGTGTGTACTCACCTAGTTGTACTCACCTAGTTGTGCTTGCGGGGTTTGAGCTCTGGCTCTTGGTCCCGCCTCTCACCGTCAATCACAGGTTTACAGTTTCCTGAGCCTATTGGGCTCTATCATATCTACACTTGAAATTGTGTATGGAGTCAGCCTCCACCACATCGCTTCCTAATGCATTCCATTTGTCAACCACTCTGACACTAAAAAGTTCTTTCTAATATCTCTGTGGCTCATTTGGGCACTCAAATTGCCAAAATGTTTCCACCTGTGCCCCCTATGCGTGTGCCCCTTGTGTTAAATAGCCTGTCTTTATCTATCCTATCAATTTCCTTTGAGAATCTTGAATGTGGTGATCATGTCCCCTAACTTTTCTGTCTTCCAGCGACGTGAGGTTTAATTCCCGTAGTCTCTCCTCGTAGCTCACACCTCTCAGCTCGGGTACTAGTCTGGTGGGCAAACCTTTGAACCTTTTCCAGTTTAGTCTTATCCTTGACTAGATACGAACTCCATGCTGGGGCTGCATACTCCAGGATTGGCCTAACATATGTGGTATACAAAGTTCTGAATGATTCCTGAATGATTCCAATGAATGTTTCTAAATGCCGTTCTTATGTTGGCCAACCTGGCATATGCCACTGATGTTATCCTCTTGATATGGGCTGCAGGGTACAGGTCTGGCGTGATATCAACCCCCCAGTCTTTTTCTCTCTCTGACCTTGAAGAATTTCATCTCCCAATGATACCTTGTATCTGCCTCCTGCTCCCTACACCTATCTTCATTACATTACATTTGCGTGGGTTAAACTCTAACAACCATTTGTTCGACATTCCTTCAGTTGTTTAGGTCTTCTTGACACCTCAAGCAATCCTCCTCTGTCTTAATCCTTCTCATAATTTTGGCTCGTCTGCAAACATTGAGAGAATGAGTCTATACCCTCCGGGAGATCATTTACGTATATCAGAAACAGGATAGGACCGAGTACAGAGCCCTGTGGGACTCCACTGGTGACTTCACGCCAATCTGAGGTCTCACCCCTCACTGTAACTCTCTGCTTCCTATTGCTTAGGCACTCCCTTATCCACGGAGCACCTTACCAGTTATCACCTGCCTGTCTCTCCCTGCTTATGTACAGCCTCTTATGGGTACTGTGTCAAAGGCTTCCGACAATCCAAAAAATGCAGCCCTCCAGCCTCTCTTTCTTGCTTAATCTTTGTCACCTGGTCGTAGAATTCTATTAAGCCAGTAAGGCAAGATTTACCCTCCCTGAACCCATGCTGGTGATTTGTCACGAAGTCCCTTCTCTCCAGATGTGTTACTAGGTTTTTTATCACGATCTTCTCCATCACCTTGCATGGTATACAAGTCAAGGACACTGGCCTGTAGTTCAGTGCCTCTTGTCTGGCACCCTTTTTGTATATTAAGACCACATTAGCCGTCTTCCATATTTCTGGTAGGTCTCCCGTCTTCAGTGACATATTATACACTATGGAGAGTGACAAGCAAAGTGCCTCTGCACACTCTTTCAGTACCCATGGTGAGATCCCGTCTGGACCAACAGTCTTTCTACATCCAGATCCAACAGTGTCTCTTGACCTCATCTCTCGTAATTTCGAACCCTTCCAAGCCTGCTTGGTTTACTGCTCCCCTCTCCTTGCGCAGTGACCTCACCTTGTTCTATTGTGAAGACCTCCTGGAACCTCTTGTTGAGTTCTTCACACACCTCTTTGTCATTCTCTGTATACCTGTCCTCGCCTGTTCTAATTTCATTACCTGCTCTTTCACTGTTGTTTCCTTCTGATGTGATTGTGGAGTAGCTTTGGTTCGGTCTTGGGTTTGTTTGCTATATCATTTTCATAATTTTTCTCTGCTTCTCTTCTCACACTAACATACTCACTCCTGGTTCTTTGGTATCTCTCTCTGCTTTCTGTGTTTTGTTATTTCGGAAGTTCTTCCACGCCCTTTTGTTCAGTTCTTTGCTTCCATACATGCCCTATTAACCATGGATTCTTCTTTTGCTTCTCGGATTTTCTTTTGAGCCGGGATATAGGTGTTTACTGCCTCCTGACACTTTTGAGTGACATAGTCCATCATGTCTTGTACAGACTTAGCTCTGAGGTCTGTGTCCCATGGTATTTTTCTTAGGACTTCTCATAATTCCCCCTTTCGGTATGCCAGCCTTTTGTTTCCTAGTTTCTTTTTTGGGAGATAAATCCTAGCTCTACCAGGTACTCAAAGATCAATACACTGTGATCACTCATTGCCAAGGGTGCTTCCAACTTAACTTCCTTTATATCCCACTCATTTAGGGTAAATATCAGATCAAGCATAGCTGGTTCATCTTCCCCTCTCATTCTTGTTGGTCCCTTGATGTGTTGGCTTAGAAAGTTTCTTGTTGCCACGTCCAGCAGCTTAGCTCTCCATGTGTCTGGTCCTCCATGTGGGTCCTCCATATGTACTCACCTAATTGTGCTTACCTAACTGTGCTTGCGGGGGTTGAGCTCTGGCTCTTTGGTCCCGCCTCTCAACCAGCAATGTGTGTGTGTGTGT